>CABHPP010123365.1:0-19641 GCA_902168425.1 Peromyscus attwateri | reverse complement strand
GTAAAGAGGTTAAGGTGATAGAGTCCACCGTAAAGAGGTTAAGGTGACAGAGTCCCTCATAAAGAGGTTAAGGTGATAGAGTCCATTGTAAAGAGGTTAAGGTGATAGAGTCCATCATAGTGGGAAGGTACAGCAACAGGAATGTGAGGTAGCTGGTCCTGTTACATCCAGTCAGAAAGCAGACAGGGATGAAGGCTGTTACTCAGGTAGCTCCCTTCTTTATTCCTTTTTATTCAGTCCAGAACCCCAGTCCATGGAATGGTGCCACCAACTGTCATGGTAGGTTTTCCCTATTCACTTAAACCTTTCTGGAAATGCCCTAACCAACACTCCTAGAGGTATGTCTTTTGGATGAAAATAAATTCAGTCAAGCTGCCAATGAAGATTACCATCAAATATATAAAAGTAATAATAGTTATATTTTCTGAATGCCTATCATCAGATATTATGAATATTTTAATTTACTATTTAATGAGAAACTTGTAAGTCTTCTTTAAGTATATGACTCTCATTTAACCAATTAAAGATCTGAGACTCAGAAAGGTTATTAAAGTACTTTGCCCAAGTATTGCTAAATATTAGTCACTTTATAATCAACATTTCTTTGAGAAAGATAATAAATAGCTCATGATTGGGGGTAAGATCTTATTTCCTAAAACAAACTTCTATCTTGGCCTCAAATTTTTCTGATTGTTCCCATATTTCTAATTTTTTCCTGTGTCTTTAGTTTGGTTTTGGTTTTGGTAAGAAGTATGGTAAATCATCTCTAATAATCCTTGCCTACTGGTAGTAGTGCTCATGTGCAACCCCCTCCAGTACTACAGATGGCAGGTTTGTGAAAGCAACTGAATATTGCAGGGTGCCAGGGTAGAACTTCCGAAGATAGATCATAAGATACGGTGTTTTCCTTCTTGTTCTGTCTAGTATCACCCACTCCGGAGAAAGTCAGCCAAGAAAACCTCAAGTAGCCCTATCAAGATCTCCATGTAGTATAGCTGAGGCCTCATAAAAAGTGCAGCACAAACCTGCAAGCCCTCCGACTGAGACATCCCACACTGCTTTCTCAGCTCCAAATAAGCACTGACAACTTCACAGAACCACTTGATTCAGCTGCTCCCAAATTCTTGCCATACAGAAATGAGACATGTTTATTAATTTAAGCCATTACATTTTGTAACAACTTGCCATAATGCAACAGATAATTAATACACCAAGCTATATTTGGAAAAAAAAAGTTATAATCAAATGTACCTGTTAGTAGATCATAAGTAACATCTTTGGTTTGTTCTGATCAAAGTAGCTTAAATTTTTATTCCTATAAAATTAAAGACTATAAAAAAGTGAGACTGGAGACATGGCTCGTGGCTAAGAGTACTTGCTACTCCCGCAGAGGACCTGGGCTCACCTCCCAGCACCCACATCACATAACTCACAACTGTCCGTAACTCAAGCTCCAGGAAATCCAACACTGTCTTATGGCCTCTGTGGGTACCTGCACACTCATGGTACACAGACATATATGCAGATACTCACATATATACATAAAATAAATAAATAAAATCTAAAATCTTAAATTAAAAACAAAACTACTGGCCAGGTGGTGGTGGCATATGCCTTTAATCCCAGCACTCAGGAGGCAGAGGCAGACAGATCTCCATGAGTTCAAAAAGAGCCTAGTCTACAGAACTAGTTCCAGGACAGCCAGGGCTACACAGAGAAACCCTATCTCAAAAAACAAACAACAAAAAACAAAAACAAAAACAAACAAACAAAAAAAAACCCAAAAGAACTATTGGGGCTGGGCAGATGGGTTAGCATTAAAAGCACACTGGCTGCTCTCTTGGAGAACCTGGATTTGATCGCCAACACCCACATGCCGTACCATGACCTACTGTATATCCAAGCCTAGTGGATTTGATGCCCTCTTCTGGCTGTGGGTATCAGGCACACACATGACACAGAGACATATGCAGGTAAAACATTCATACATACAAAATAAAAATAGTTTAAAAATTAAAAATACAGAAAAACTATAGAAAGGAAAACTATGGCAACTTCAAGTTATTTATTTAGTGATAATAAAAAAATATATTCCTATGTCAAAGCTACCACTACTGTAATTTAACTTACATCAATTCAAATGCCCTTGAACAGTCATTCATAGCTGAGCTAGAACAGATCTGACAGAAGACTAAAACAACATGTCTTTGTCTACGGCTCTTATTCTGATGAAAAATTAAAACTGATAAGATGCATTCTTCTACCGCTGACATCTATATGGCTCATTCATACATTCCTGGGGTACAATGTCACTTCAGCCTTTATGAGCCATAGCATCCAACAAAGTATACATTTAAAATGTATTTATAAACTATACTGACTCATCACTTAATTTTAAGTGCTAGCTGATTATTACTTTTATTAAACTATTTTACAGTGTTTCCAGTTTCATGAGATATCAAATTGCAAAGTCCTTTCTCAGTTATCCCAAATTTCATTATCTTTCCTTTTTAAATAAAATTCAAATCTCTTTCATTCACTAGACACAGAAAAAATTTTCAAGGTTTTGCCTTCTAGGCTTCCTAAATACATACTATGACTATTTAATTTAGTAAAATGTGTTGGATTTTTGGTCAAATATAATAGTTACCAAAATGTAATACTGCTAGCTGCTCTTCTTAGTACAAGTTTGTCATCATATAGGGGTGAAAAGCCAAAAAATAAAAGTAAATTCAAAAGGGAACTAAATTTTAAAATGCTACTGCCTACATGCCTATAAATTCTCTTTTTAATCTAGGGATCTCAGACTACTTCATGGCTCAAGTTTCGATGTTAAAACCCTTGAAGAGACTAGGTTTTACCTTTACAGGTAATGTTTCCTACAAACTTACCACTACATTTCGAGAGATATTTAAGAAAATACTACTCCATCAAACTACGACACTCTTCAGAATACAGTTATTGTGGGTACCATTCAGAAAGGAAAACATCACCAAATAAACTGTGGCATGTGTAAGGTGTATCCCAATGTCGAAGATACTTGAATGTGGCACTGCCACTCTTGCTGTTGGTTTAGGAAATGTGTGGGAATAGAACTCCCATTTTTAAGAGTTTACTAAGTCATAGTTCTGGAGATGCAAAGCCAGGCACTGGCATCTGCTCAGTTGGGTGAAGACACTCTGACTACATCAAAACATGGCAGATGGTATCGTGTTGGAGCACACGTAACAGTCAAAGAGCACACGATGACACGGGAAGCCGAAGAGCAAGGCAGGGCCTGGCTTGGTCTTTTTCTAACAATGTTCTCACAAGAACATTGAATCACATAAGAACTACATGAATCTCTCCCTGAGATGGCATCCTCAACGACCTAAACACCTTCAGAGGCCATACCTCTCACAGATTCTAAAACTTCATCCCACCACAGAAACCGAGCCTCTGGCACATGAATCTCTGCCACATTCCATGCACAGTAAATGAATCTAAATGCCCAGCTGTCATCAATTGGTTTCTAAGAAAATCTGACAGTGAAAAGGGGTAGTATTATGTAAAAATATTGCATAACAACATGTAAATATATATGATGGAAAATAAAAACTATAACCTTCTATAGGCCACTTTCAAATACTGTTACATCTAATTCTCACAACAATCTAGCAAGGTATACTTACATACCCAGACACTGTCTACACACTTTATACTTATCAATTCATTCCCTTCCATATAACCCCCTAAAAAGACAATCTTGTTCTCTATAGTTTATGGATGATAAAACTGTGACACAGATATGCACAATAACCTGCCCTAGCTGAACTAACACAATTGTATTTTAAGTGATGTCAAAAATCAATGTACTTTCTAAATCACTCTACTAAGAACCAAAATTTTCACTCCAGAGGCAGCAAGAGGCAGATTTCTGGATGTTCCTGACCAGCCTGGTCTACATAGTAAGTTCTGAGCCAGCCAAGGCTACATAGTGAGATCCTGTTTCAGAAATTTAAAAAACAAACAAATGAATAAACAAGAACTGTTAAAGGGCCTGGGTACAATGGAATCAAACCCTATAGAAAAATCTTTCTGTCCTTTCTAAGAAATACTCAATAGTAGAAAAGTTTGAGACATTCACCTAACAAAACATAAGCTTATTCTACACAGAGGGGATTAGTCAAAAGATGTATAGAATATGTAATTAGTTGTGGCAATTCTTCTGTTTACTGACAGTTTTGTTACCTGCTATTAGAAAAATATTAGAAAAATGGGAGAAAATATCAAAAACCTAGTGCTAAATATGAACTTACTGAGTAGCGAAAAAAGAAAGAAATGAAAAAGAAACTTCTCTAAATTAATCCCTGAAGCTCACTTACATGCAACAGAAGACAAACATGAAATGTCACCTATGCTGTTCACTACCTTCAACCTCTCTTCCTCTTCTAAATAGTGCCTCCTTGTCAGAGCAGCAGATCTCACTGACATTTAGTCATTTTAAAAGAAGATTAAAGTTTCCATGTGAAACCAGATTAACTTTTTCTTTCTCCCCTGACCCGCTTTGGTCACGTCTGGTTTTGGAGCTAAGACTGAATCTAGGTCCTTGCCCGTGTTAGACAAACACTCTCTCATCTCCAGCTGTCAACAAATCCAGTGATCAATTCTTTGTTCATTTTTCCCTTCAATATACTATATTAAATGCTGTCGAACAACCCAAATGTTTGATGCTAATTTGAAGCAAATTACTAACACTAAATGAAAACACTTATTTTAACATAAATCCTGAACGGTACCATCACTCCCAGTTTGGGGAGTGGTATACTGGGGATTGAACAATAGAGTTCTGTTGTTATACATATACTCTACTAGCTATCATTCTCAGCCCCCAAAGTTTTAAATGATTCTCCTAGCCATTCCAAGTAATAGTACTAATATAGGTAATGGAGTAACTCTAACAAATAGTGAGTGTATATTCCAGAAATATGACAGGTTGACTATATGCATGTGGTAGTTTGAATGCAATTGGCCCCCATCAGCCCATAGGGAGTGGCACTATTAGGAGGTGTGGCTTTGTTGGAGTAGGTGTGCCCTTGTTGGAAGGTATGTCACTGGGGGAGGGGGGGAGTTTTGAGGTCTCCTATGCTCAAGCTAAGCTACGCCTAGTAACACACAGTTCACTTCCTGTTGCCTGCAGATCAAGATACAGAGCTCTCAGCTCCTTCTCCAGCACCATGTCTGCCTGCATGCCGCCCTGTTCCACCATGGTAATAATGGACCAAACCTCTGAAACTGTAAGCCACCTCAATTAAATGTTTTCCTTTAAAAGAGTTGCCGTGGTCATGGTGTCTCTTCACAGCAATAGAAACCCTAAGTAAGACAATGTATTTATCTCCTTTCCCTCTCAAAGCTTTTAGGTATAAAGCTGTCCGAAAAAAATGGGGAAGGATATAGCAGGCACCAGGTTTAATACATCTGCCCAAAACAGAGAGCAGGCAGAAGAATAAACTGGCAGACCACACAACACAGAAAATTTGAAATACCTTCAGAGTAGAACCTAATAGGAAGCAAGTCAATTCAAGTCTCTAAAGCCAGAACAGGCCAGGCACTGGGAGCATCATGTGGTTGAGAAGGCAAAGTTAAAGAAAAGGCTAAATATAGGAGTGGTTGAATAAAGTAGTTAACAGGTCTACTCCTGGCTTACCACAACACATACCCCACCAGACACTAACATCACTTAGACCAAAAAACTGAATTAAAGGAGAGAGGAAGGATTAGGATATTTACTGTAGACCAAGCGGAGGACAGAGGTGACAAGCATAGCCTGAAAATGAAGTGCATACACTAATGGTAGGATGCCAAGCTGATTTCTCCCCGTAACCCTCAGAACTAAGAACATGCCTACTAAGAAAATATAACTAGAGGGACTGGGAACAGGCTCAGTGGGTAAAAGTGCTTGCTGGGCAAGCATGAAGACCCGAGTTCAAATTCCAAGCATCAATGTAAAAAGTGGGATGTAGCAACATGCACCTGTAATCCCAGAACTGTAGGAGGAAGAAACAGGAGAATCCCTGGGCTTTACATGCTGCCAGAACAGCTCCAGGTTCACTGAGAGACCCTGTGTCTCAAGAGAATAAAGTGGAGAGTGATAGAGTAGGACGCTGATGTCCTCCTCTGACCCCTGAGCGTGCACAGGTACAAGCATCCACAGGCACATGTGCACATACAACATATAACACATACATACATATATACAGAGAGAGAGAGAGAGAGAGAGAGAGAGAGAGAGAGAGAGAGAGAGAACAATTGGAGGAAAACTAGGATATTGCCTCTCTGTCTCTCTGTTCCAGTATCCGTTATTTAAACAATGGCATGTGAATATGATGGTAATTACATAACAGCCTCATCAGAGCTCATTTGCATATATCACTCAAGAGTGATCTCTAAAGTCAAGCACTTACTATTTTATTTTAGATCAAGAATCCTCCTGTGAGTTTGCTTTAAGGTAGTTATCCATCTTTAATTCTTTAATTAGAGTATAGAAGCCATTGACTCTACACTAGAAAATGCTATTCTAGGTTAGTTTCACAAACAAAGCAGATTTACTCTTCTTACACGCCTATAGGAATTGTGAGACACAACAAAATTTTCATGAACCCAGTACATGAGCAACATTAGAAACTAAGTCTCCTAGTAAAGATGCTAACTGTAAAATTAATCACACACTGAAATAACAAACTTATAAATCTCCTATTGTAACAAATGAATCTGTTCTTTTCATAAATGTTCTTTCTGTTTATGAAAATAACAAATATAATTAGTTTAATAATAAGAATCATCTCAGTGGTTTACAGAAAGTTTTCTTTTTTAATCAGAATATGTAGTCTGAATTCTAGAAATTCTACTTTCCATAGATTTAGTGGGGTCCAGATACTTACACTTCTGAGGTCTGTATTTACTTTTTTTTTTTTTTTGAAGCTCAAGAACACTTTTATTAGTGTTTAAAAGAAAAACACCCTTGAGCAGGCAAGCGGTATATCTCAGCAGCTACCCAGAGGAGGAAACTGGAGGAGAGAAGGATCAAAGCCATGCCGCTTGACATAGAGGCACACAACCACATGGAGCTGAGGGAGCTTAAATTAAGGGAGTGTGAAAAGCCCATGAAGTTTTGGGCAGTAGTCGAAAGAAACAGACAGAACAAAAGAAAAGAGAAAGTTACATCTTTCTGAGTCAGAACTCAGAACTCATGCTGGTTTGATTCAGCTTATAGGGACTGTTACTTTTATTTAGTGTGTGTGTGTGTGTGTGTGTGTGTGTGTGTGTGTGTGTGTGTATGTGTCTGGGGTGGAGTGAGGGTGCACAGTGCCACAGTGTGCCAGTAGAGGTCAGAGAACAATTTCCACAAGACAGTTCCTTCCTTTCACTGTGTGGGTCCCAAGCATCAAACTCTGGTAATCAGGCTTGGCAGCAGGTACCTTTAAAGGCTGAGTCTTCTCTCTAGACTGCGTTTCTGTTTTTACACGCAGCCTGAGTGGCTCTAAAGCAAATAGTCATTGGACCAATCTTTGAGAAATGATCTCCAACACTTCAAATATTAGACCTTGATTCAAGGCTGCTGGACAGCCACTGCCAAAGACAAGTCTAGAATACTGGCCTCTGCTATCATGGATGCTAGGGAACCCAGAATCAGGGACAGAAAAAAGGTGTAAAGTAATAAAAGGAATCTAAACTGGGATACTCACTCCTTGTCATGGCCATGAATAATAAAAGTTTGAGCTTTGCAGTAGCCACTAGCCACATGTTGCTATTAAAATTTTAATTAGCTACAATTAAATATTGAGTTCTGCAGTCTCATGAACCACATTTCAAGGACTCATCAGTCATATGTACTCAGGGCCACATACTGGACTACATAGATACAGAACATTTCCTCTATCACTCAAAGTCCTACTGCATAGTGCTGTGCTGCAGTTTACCTATCAAGATAATTGTCAACGCTGCTTTCCCTAGAACCAAATAATGGCTTCCAGTGATAAAACCTATAGCAGTCAAGTGTCTGCCCCGGCTTGGTAGTAAGTAATAAATTATCACTACCTATAATATACAGACCAGATGTTTTGCCTACAGCATCACAATTACGAGAAAGCCTGTTCTACAGGTAGAATCTAAGATTCAAAAAGGGTTATAACTATTAAATAATAAAGCCAGATTTCAAATTAATCTCTTAAAATCCAACTAGGCAGAGGCCAAGGATGTAGTTCAGTGGTAGAATGCCTGCATAACATACACAAGGCCCCAAGTTCAAGTCCTAGTACTGGAAAAAACAAAGCTGTGAACAAAACATTCATATATCAGTATAGATATTTATTAGCATTGCCTTTTTTTTTTTTTTTTTTTCGAGACAGGGTTTCTCTGTGTAGCTTTGTGCCTTTCCTGGAGCTCACTTGGTAGCTCAGGCTGGCCTCGAACTCACAGAGATCCGCCTGGCTCTGCCTCCCGAGTGCTGGGATTAAAGGCGTGCGCCACCAACGCCCGGTTAGCATTGCCTTTTTTAAACATTCTTTAACATTTATGTGAGTGTGAGTGCATGCGCATATGTGCTGCAGCATTAACATTATCTTAAAAAGAAAAAGAAAATAGATTAGGGAAGGTCAACACTAAAGGGGAAAGGACATCTCAAAACAGTAACAATGGCAGCATATCCAGGCATATTCCAGTAAAAAAGATATCACACAAAGAATTTGATTCATCCAAACAGTGTAAGACCTTGGCCTTGTAGAATGAAATGAGTACATCATTAACTCTAGCCTTCTAATCACATGCTCAGCCAGTCTCATAATTTATCTCCTCTCAATAGGTTGGTGGAGAGAACAGACAAACAATTTGATGACAAGGAAAACCTGCTTTAGCCTAGAATGTGGGTGCTAAGTGCATTTCCCATAGTAATAAATAATTTGGCACATGGGTATTTAAACATCGCTCCTTTGTGAACTTACAATATTCAGCCAACCACTTAATTGTATACAATTGGCCAAGCCCCATCAATCTAGGGTCACTGAAAAGATCAAATTCAGATTGGAACTTGAGACACAGTGAATTCACCAAAGTAAAGACATTCTGTGAAACTTCTTGGCAACCAGTAAAATGGTGTTCCCAAGCAAGGCACTGACCTCAAATGACACCTTTTATTCAAATTCCGGCAGCATTTATTAGTCCCTGTAGCAAACGTCCTGAGAGTCCTAACTACCAAATATCTCAAAAACCAATTCTTCCTTTTCAATTCTTTTCCTACTCAGCAGAACCACTGCACAGAAAACATACCAGTGATAACACAACCGAATTTGAATGAGAGCAAGGGAATGGGGTGCATGAAGGAGTTGGAGGGAGGAAAGAGAAGGGGAAAATGACATAATTGTATTATAATCTCAAAAAATTAAAAATAATAGAATCTGGACTAAGACAAATCTGAGTTCATAATCTTAATTCATCCTAAACTAACCATGCAACCTTGGACAACTACTAAAGTATGAGATTATCTTTCTTCAAAAACAGGATAAATACCCATATGTCAATAGGCCTGTTGTAAAGATCACATAAGAAACTTCATTCAACGAGTATATAAGTAGTTAAATGTGACAGTGAGCGAGATGCTAATTGGATAATATCTACTACCTGCTTGACACCCAATAAGCATCTGGTAAATGTTACATTATAACGTCAAATCTAAAAAGCCACTAACAGCAGCACACATCATTGTTTTATATACTTCTAAGACTGAAACACCATGTCAAATTGAAAAATGATATAGCATTAATTTTAACACACCCCAATTTAAAATGTGGACTACATATAAAACCGATTAAATAAAACACCGATTCAAGCCTTCAAAATTTTTTATTATACTATCTGTTTTTCCTGTCTTTGATCATAATTTGTCTAAAGCATCATGTAAGATACAAATTACACACACACACACACACACACACACACACACACACACCATGTTGTGTCATCTCTTAAAAATCTTTTATGGACCAAGAATGGTAATACATGCCTATAATCAGAGCACTTAGGAAGCTGAGGCAGGAGGATGGCAACTCTGAGTTACATACTGAGATTCTGTCAATAAGTAAATAAATATTTACAATTCATACCCAGGAATATATCTTAACTTCACAGTGTTCTGGGCCTTTTAATCCCTCCCAGATCCTTTCCAAGTTCACTCTATAGACTGTCCAATGCTCTACTAAAATTGAATTCCATTAGATATATCTGGATATTCCTACCTGTGCCATTCTTCAATCTCATTCTTTCTGCCTATGCTGCCTCTAGCGTCTTTTCCCTTCTTACCTGTATGATAAAATTATATTTAATCTCTTTTATTCTACTAAAATAATACCACTGTAGATCTAATGTAAATGCCTTTGCTCTCTAGGGCAAAATCAATTGGCCACTCTTTTGTAATAAACAGTGTGAGTGTGTGTGTGTGTGTGTGTGTGTGTGTGTGTGTGTTTGTGTGTGTGCGCGCGCTCGCACGCATTATATATATACACACACACATAAATTAGAAGACCATGTAAGTTACCAATTACTCAAAGGTGAAAACTAGTGCTCACTGCCTTTACCCCCAGCAGCACCCTGCATGATGCCCACTTTGGCTCACCGTGTTAGGAACCTAGTCTCTAAAACAAGACACAGCTGCTTTTGCTTTCTAGCTCTAAGCACTTTCCAGCTATGCAACCCTGGCCAATCTACTCAACCTAAAATTCAATGTTTTCTCCTAAAAGGAACACCATACTTTGGATAGTGAATATTAAAGTGCATACCAGAGCACTCAATAAACATTAGCTGTGGTTATTATCATCATTATTGTTTTATTGTTGTTTTAAAAAGAGGGGCACTCATGAATAATGAATATGTTTAATACACACTCTAATATCCTCTAGACCAGTGGTTCTCAACCTTCCTAATGTTGCAACCCTTTAATACAGTTCCTTATGGTGTGGTGACCCCCCAATCATAAAATTATTTTGTTGCTACCTCATAACTGTAATTTTGCTACTGTTATGAATTGTAATGTAAATTGTTTCTGGAGATAGAGGTTTGCAAAGGGGTTGCAAACCACAGGTTGAGAACCACTGCTCTGAACACATTGCCCTGACTTTGGCTTAGCAACTTGGGCTATAGGAGGTAGGAAATGTAGTCTCCATGTAACCTATGCTATAAAACAAACAGAGGAATGTTACAGAGGAATAGGCTATTCATTTCTTAACCTTCCCAAGTCTGTCTTTTATTTCTACCTGACCCTGCAAGCCTTGCTATAATCACTCAATCCTATCTCCTAATTCAAATGGCTTTCTACCTGTGATTATACCTTATAAATAGGGGCAATGGTTAATTTTATGTAGGTAAGTAAACAACAGCATCATTAATATCTGAGTCTCATCATTTACTGGGTATTTTAATTAGCATACAGAAAAAAACATTTTAGGCTGTTAATGTGATCTAATAGATTAGATTCAGATAAATGTATTAGCACAGAACATCTATTAATTTGAACAAAGAAAATTCATCCTTGAAATTTTAAGGCAAAACAACAACAAAAGGCAATACTTATATGGCTGTGCTAAACCTCAGCAGCCAGCTGTAAGGCTAATCCCAGGCAGTGTGTGACCTGTATGTCTTCAATTGATCCATTCAAAAACAAAGGTATTGAGAAGCTCTTTTCCAATTCTAAAGCTACTATTAAGACAAACTATTGTTTTTATTATAAAACTGTGAAGAACTAATATTAAGCAGCCATTAGAAGCTCACTTAAGCCACCTGGATACATTTAAGAATACATTTGTGATTCTCACTTCAATTAAAAAGCAAAAGAATACCTTGACACAGGCTAGCCAAAATAAATGAATTTACAAAATGACCATCACAACTAATTTATTTCACAAGTACATCATCATTTACGCCTGGCTTCCTTAGTGTATACTAAAAAAGCTAAGAACAATTCATCAGAACAATACTATAGACGTTTGAAATATTAGCTCAAATGAACACAGCCATTCCTAGAAAAACCCACATCTGACATCTGACAGATAAAGCTTGAGGCTCCATCTCCCTAATATAAACATGGCTAACCAAGCACTACATAATATCCTTGAGCCCTTTGAAAAAAAGAACTTTAATATATCCCTCTTACTATATGCCAGGCATTGTTCTAAGAACTTTTTGTGTTATAACTCATTTAATCCTCAACAACTAGGCATGTTGCATATATCTGCAATCCCAGGATTTTTTCAGGAGGCTGAGATCAGAATATCAAAAAGTTCAAAGCAAGCTACAACTGTAGTTCAGGAGTACTGTGATTACCTAACATGTTAAGATCAGCCTCATTACAGAGTGAGACTGTCTCAATGACTTTGGAAATGTCAATCAAACAAATAAACTTTGGAAATGACAATTTCCATAATAGTCCTACAAGAATTATACTATCATCATTGCTAATTGACACAAAAGGAAACCAAAGCACAAACATGTCAAGTGACCTGGGCTGGGGAGATGGCTCAGCAGGTAAAAACCATACAAGCTTGCCATACAAGCCTGACGACAAGCTCCATCCTCAGGACCCAAAGTAGAAAGAGGCACTCAACCCCTCAAAGTTGTCCTCTGAGCTCAAGTGTGCACTCACCACACACACACACACACACACACACACACACACACACACACACACACACACAAATTTATTAAGAAAAACCAGTTGACAAGTAACTTGCCTGAATCCACTAAGCTAGTAAGCCGGCAAGCTTTGATGTGAACCTCCACAGTCTGGCTTTAGAGACTGTTCTCTGCATTAACACACAAAGCTAATAAAATAAATCAGGGTAACGGTTAGCTCAGCCACTGATCAGGCCAAATGACCTTCACCGTTTAATCTCTATGATTCCATTCTCACTTGAACAAAAATTAGAACTGAACTAAAAAACCCTGAACGTTCCTTACAGGTCTAACATTCTATGACGTATGACGTAAAGCTTGAAGGCAACTGCCACAACTGAGGCAAGTCAATAGCTCTATCCACTTTCGCCCTCCTCTTTTTACCACAACTCATTCCCTTTTTCATATACTCATCTTCATTAGGTCCTTTGTTAGCTGTTTATTCATGTTAGGATCACTTTGAGGAAAGAGACATTAACAGAGGTGAATTCTGTCCTACTAAGGCCTCCTCTGCTTTCCAAACCCAGCAGACAGAAAAGCCCAGCCATTGCTTCACCATGCTACAGAACAGATGCTACAGAAACAGGCCAATGGTACTGAAGAAGAGGTCAGGAGAGGCCTCTTAGTATCTCATCTGTGCGACCTGTAACTAGGAGCAGCAACAGTCATTCACAGGCTCAGTCTCCCCATCCTGAGACAGCAGTAACAGCCTACCTACATTGCCTGCTCTTAATGAATGTTTTTTAAAGCGTTACTACAATGTGTGACATAAGTCCTCAAATACATAAACAGACAAACAACAGCTGCTGGTGTTATCACCATTTACTACCACCACCACCGTTGCTATTTACACTCCCTCTCAAAGGATGAGACTTCATTTCAATTCTAGCTCTACTGATGGAATAGGTGACATCCAGGGAGGCCAACTTTCTTTCTCTATGGCCCTTCACGGTGTGGCAGACACCAGGAAATCCTCACCCTACAGAGTCCTTTATCCTCTCATGTGCTTTGTAAAAACAGAACACTTTTTTTTTTCAGGCCATCTCTTAACTTTCTAAAATAAGTCCTGTGCTCAAAGGAGGCACTTCTGAGCCAATTATGATGGCACATGCCTTAATCCCTGCACTAGGGAGACACTCCTGAAGCAGAGGCAGGAGGATCTCTGTGAGTTTGAGGTCAGCCAGGGCTACAGGTTGAGACCCTGTATTTTTAAAAAGAAAAATCTTCATAATGCTACCACTCATTTGCTTTTTTTCCTTCTCCCACAGGTACACAAGGTAGTTTCAGGTGCTGTATTAAATGTCAGGTTATTCTCCTAGTGGCTAGTAAAAGGTGTGCTTATATATTGCATATTAGACCTCAGTTTTAGGTTCTAATATAGTATATCAATAGACACTGACATCCTCTATAATTTTAAGAGTTTCAACATGTCCTGGGATTTAAAAAGCTTGAAAACCATTGCTCTAAGGCATTAAAAAAAAAAAAAACCCTCCATAAAGCACACTTTCTGGGGCTAGAGATATAGCTCAATGGATAAGAGTGCTTGCCTAACACTAGGGAAAAGGCTTGGGTTCAATCTCTAGTAAGGCATAAACTGGAAGTGGTAGCTCATACCTATAATCCCATCACTTGAGAGGTAGAGGCAAGAGGATCAAGTCATCCTTGACTACATAGGGAGTTCAAGGCCAGCCTGGCATACATGAAACCCTTTCTGGAAAGGGGGAGGGGAAGAGGATGGAAAGATGGGGAGAGGGATATGGGGGGGAGAAGTGGGGTACAAGAAGAGGGATTGAGACTGAACTTCCCCACTTTCCTCTGTGATTGCATCCCACCTTTCTATCTTCAAAAGACCAATTGTTGGGTGGAGGACTGGGGACTTGGCTCAGTGGATACAGAGCTCACTCACTGCACAATCATGAAGACCTGTGTTTGGATCCTAAAGATCCATGTAAAAGCCTGGTATGGCAACATGCATCTGTCGCCAGGACAGGGGCAATAAAAGCAGGTGCATCCTTGAGGCTTTCTGGCCAGGCAGTCTAGCCAAATCCACAAGGTCCAGGTAGTGAGTGATCTGTCTTCAAAAACTAAGGAGGAGCTGGGTGTGATGGCGCACACCTTTAATCCCAGCTCTCAGGGCAAGGGCAAGCAGATAGATCTCTTGTGAGTCTGAGGCCAGCCTGTTCTACATGGTGAGTTCCAGTACATGTTCCAGGGTCATGCAGATAGACTGTTTAAATAAATAAATAAACAAATAAATAAATAAGGTGGGGCTAGGCTTTAATCTCAGCACTCAGGAAGCAGAGGCAGATGGATCTCTGTGAGTTCTAGACCAGCTAAAGCCATATATTGAGACTGTCTCAAAAATAAATAAGATGGAAAGCAACAGAAGACACCTGATGCCAACCTCTGGCTTCTAAACACAAATGCACGTAAGTGGGTGCATACCTGTACACAGAAGTGCGCACGCACGCACGCACGCACGCAAGCACGCACGCAGGCATGCACGCATGCACAAACCAGCAAGCAGTAATTTGTTCACTATTTATGAACACTCAATGACAGAGCTGCACCTTAGGACTTATTTAGCTTCTTATTTCTGACCTAAGTTCTTTATTATAGTATAGGCCTCCTTCAATAATAAGGCTTTTAAAAAACCTTTCCTGTATGAGTATTTTTGATCAAATAATTTATCCCAGGAATTCAAATGGCTAGTTCAAGGCTCAGGACTGCTTTAATTTTGAACTTAATTACAATGGATACAAACTGAAAACTGAACTTATCAAGGCACACTTGAGATGTAAGTTAATTGTGGATGCCAGAGGATGTAAACTCTGACTTCAAAGGGTTTCTTATTAATTGTGAACTATTTTGGTGAACTTTTTGTCAGATCTAACACAGTATTGCTACTGTACCTGTAGTTTGGCTAAAGGCTATTTCTAGATGTGTCAGCTGTCACTGCCATGCTGGTCACTGTGCTTACATTACTGGTATTACTGTTACAGCATCTCTAATTGGGCTGACCGAGTCAAATTTACCCAGCACTCATTTACCTAGGCACCCATAACTGCACTAACCACTACCCGCTGACAGTGAACAAAGAAGGGAGCAATCACGGGAACCCTGACGCCCTCAGAATTTTAATACTTGTGGGTAGCCTCCTTGGAAAATGCTACACAACCCACTTACTAAACATTTGGAAAATGATATTTCTTCCTTCTCATATGCATAAAATTAACAAAACTAGCAGTTTTAACACTATCTTCTCTTACTCCATGGAGTTTGGGGTATACTGTTTTGGGGCCTAAAATTCACATGTACCTGAAACCCCCAGCTAGTACAACTTGGTCTCTCAAATGTTTTCCGAATGAGGACTGAAGCCAGGACTAGTTTTCCATGGTCACTCCAGGTCAAATAAGATTCTTAGGTTCTTATGATCTGGGCCTTCACCCAAAAGCTGATCCAAAGCCAACCTCAGGGATGGATGGACAAGTATAATCTTACCAGGATACGCACCCTAACATACTTTACAGAGACAATAAAGAACAGTTATACTTCCTGTCTCTACTTTTATTCACTCATTTAAATCATATTTGTAAATGTCAGGCATCTAACAATCACTAACCATCATTTGCAAGCATTATTTAAAATGCACTACACTGTACTTTTATTTGCAGAAGTCCCGTAAAGAAAAAGTGTGGTTTGTGCCCCATCGGGTGGCCAAACTGGAAATTTCAAACAAGTTCCAGCAAGGCAAGTGAACCCTAACTAATCAACATAATACCATTGAGACACTGAAGCCTGCAACACAAGTTTTCCCACGGGAGGGTTCTATAAATGAAAATCATAACAACACCACGGCAATGCTTCCTTCTACCTGACATTAAGGGAAGTGCAGTTCATGCAGTACATCTTCCAGATCATGCAAAAGAAAATCAGTTCATGGCCCTTGCTTTCTGTTTATTTAAGTTAAACAGAAGTCTCATGCTGGAGATGTAGTTCAGTGGTAGAGTGACTTGCTTAGCATGCCCAAAGGCCTGGGTTCAATCCCCAGCAACGGAAACAAAAGGTTTCACTGAGTTTTCTAGTCACAACAAACTCTCAATTAAAAACATTTTTTAATCTATTAATTTTTTGGTTTATTTATTTATTTATTTATTTGGTTTGTTTTTGTTTTGTTTTTAAGACAGGGTCTCACTATGTAGCTCTGTCTGTCCTGGAACTCACCACGTAGACCAGGCTGACCTCAACTCACAAAAATCCTCCAGCCTCTGACTCCCAAGTGCTGGGATTAAAGGTGTACATCACTATGTCTGGCTTTTCATTAAGTTTTTTGAAAAGATGATTTTTTTTAAACATTAATTTTATATTAGGATTTAAAATAGCTCCTTAAATTCTCTCTTCATAAGCATAATTAAACCATAACAAAACATAGAAATTTAGAGTTGAATGGGTGCTTAGATTATATGAGGCTTACTTAGAAACCAAAGTTCAGTTCTCCAACACTACATACAGATGAACAACCTGAAACCCCAGAAGGAGGAAGTGATTTCATCAGGGTCACACAGCTAATGTGACCTGGTTCCTAATACTAAAACATACAGTGCTCAAGAAACTAGCCGTGTGTGTGTGTGTGTGTGTGTGTGTGTGTGTGTGTGTGTGTGTGTGAGAGAGAGAGAGAGAGAGAGAGAGAGAGAGAGAGAGAGAGAGAGAGAACACATTTATATGATGCCAAGTGGCTTAACCTTTCTAGACCTGAGTTTCTTTGCTTGAAAAAGCAAGGAAGTAGATAATCTTTAAAATTCTCTTTCAATTCCTAAACTTTGGAGAGCTCATTGTTTTAGTACCTTATGCTTACTACAATATACACTGAAAAAAGTCATTCTTGGTTCCTGAGAAACCAAAGCACAAGACTCTAGGGAGAAAAAAAATCATGTCAGCAATCAAAGGCATCAAATATTTGCCTCTTTTGTTAATATTCTGTAAAACATTATCTGCTCATACTAGTCTAGTTGGATGAAACTGGTCTGAATTAATTTCAATTAACCTATTACAGACCTCAAAAATATACAACCACTGATTCTAAATTTTTTGAAAGGATTGTTACAACACTTATTGAGGTTCCATTTTCCACCCTGAGATTTGTATTCAGGTTATTAGAAACAAAGGTAGTTTCTGACATTTGTATTTATTCTTGGTAAAATTGTTCATAAACATCAACTAGATGTCCTGTATATGGTCTTTCCTTGCCTCTCTATTCTTTCGTGCTTATTCTGACTATGAATGCCATAATTTTTTAGTTAAAGACTAATAATTTTCAGGATGTTGATGTGATACTATCATTAATAATTTTAGCAATTCAAGAAATTAAAAGTTAAACCAAACACTTAGGAAATAGAATAGGCCTTAAAAGGCTCCGGTCCTGTATGTATTTTTTTTTTTTTTTTTTTTTTTGGAAAAAAGAAAAACAAAAGCATTCTTTCCAGGGCCTCACAGCTCACATACACAAGAACTAGCACTTATCATGCTGCCATGTATCCATAATACTACATATAATTAAATATTACATAGAACTAGAGATGTAAACACAATGTTCAGCTTCTAACTAAAGCTCCACCTAACTCAAGCAATACTAATAAACTGGCATAAACAAAGAAGCTGAACAGCTCATGTTGGTTCAGGGCACTAGAAGGCAGCATCAAAATTTCATCACCAGTGCTTGAAAAACAAATCCAAGTGTCTGCTCTGCTAACTGTTTTGTAGAGCATCATTTTCAACTACATGAAAATACATATTACAAAAAATTAAGCAAAGATCCCAGGCAAAAGCTAATTTTTTAATATACATACCTTTTTTCCCTGACTTTTTTTTTGAGACAGTCTCTTCCCTGATATTTTTAAGTAGCTAACATTCTGACCTTAAAAATTCTTACTCATCTTTATGCTATTTTTAAAGAAATAGCACCAACTCTTTAGAAATAATACACAACACAAAGACTACACTCCCATGCAAATGTCTTTAATGGTTCCAACTCACAAAGAAAAAAAGGCCCTTCTTTTTCATCTTGCCTAAGGAACAATGAATTTACCAAGAATAGGAGTTGCATAGTAGGGAATCTCTCTATAGATTTGATTTCCACTAGCCACAATAAATGAATTTTTCAAAAAGTAATTTATAATTGGTCTGAGAAAGATAATGCAGTCACTCAGAAGCATAGGAATTCTGTCCCTCTGTGACCAATCTAGAGTATCCATTTAGAAATAATAGTAACCAAATAGACTATGTAAATTGAGGGGTCCCACAGTCACTGTGGTTACTCCAGCCACAAAGCTGACATTACAAATCAAGGGTTAATTGCATTTTTAAACTAAATCATATGCTTCCCCTTCCAGTCCAAGATCTTCCAAGTTAATTCTATGAAACAGTCCAATGTTGAAATACTTAACACGAATCACAGGATCCATCCAGCCACTGTTACTCTGACCAGAAATCAAGCATTGCATACTATGTAATAATAAGATGTGCTCGGCACGCTCCAGTCCTAGCCTCTCTGAAGACCTGGCAGTGGTGCTGAAAGTGCTGGGAGGAAGATGAAAACCCAATGTCCTTCTTTCAATGAAACCCACCATCTGGATTCTAGCCAAGGTTTTAAAACTGACTGAATGCTATTACAAACAATAAATCAACACTCTACAGCCTGAAATGTTAGAACCTTTTCTTACAGAATGTGGCTAAAGAACACCACAAGGAAACTGACCAGAAAGTATTAGTAATAAGCCATTCATTTCTAGCATTAAATACAGCATACTATAAGTAAACTTATTTTACAATCTTCAAGATTCAGTTTAACCTAACTACACCATTCCCCCGGTCTTCAATTATTACATTGGCTACATGAATAAATGAACTTACTGCTGTTGCCTCAACACCCTATCACTAAATTTATAT
>CABHPP010123363.1:0-41298 GCA_902168425.1 Peromyscus attwateri | reverse complement strand
CAGACACACACACATCATACCACACCCTACACACACACCACACACACACACACACACATACACACACACTACACACACACACACACACACACACAGACACACACACACACACACACACCACAAATGTACATATTTAGGAAAAGAAGAGAGGAAAATGTCCTCCAACAATAACATTCTGAATGATAGGGAAAGAAAGCATTGGACAAATGATCACTCTTAGGTTTGATCTTTAAGGAGCATATGTCTAAATTCATGGAATACTGGAGTTTAAAATTATTTTCTAAAACACATACGACCTACCTATTTGCTTGAAACAATTTCAATCATCAATCGGTTTTAATGATATAATAGTATTATTTGTTTTTCCTTTAAGAGGAGAATTAAAAACTACTCCACCCCAGGAGACTGCCCTTCACTGATGGTCAGTGTGGCTGTCAGGTGTGTGTGGGTAACTCTTTTAATTCTGTGACCACTGTAACTAAGAAAGAGAAGTGTTGGCTCCACTGAACATCTAAATCATTTCTCCAAGTTTTCCTGTCTGGTCAAAACACCATGAGTATTATCCGGTAGTTCTTTAGGATGAGGAAGGGGTGGAGCAGGATGCCCCCTTTTGCGGGGCCACCTTCATGTTTCCTCTTGGCTGGGACTGCCATCTTCACGAAGACAGGGGGCACTTGGTTCGTGGCTCACAGCTGGCTTTAGACATTTGTTGGATTTGGTAGCGTTGAGAGCATTCATATAAAATTCTGCTAGCAAACTTGCAAGAAAAATAGGAGACTTAGAACCTGACTAGCTATCCAACTCGGGAAATTTACATAAAATGCACCAGGGTGTTAAGCAAAAGCTGGTAACACATCCTTGCATTGGTTTCTAGGCAAACATAGACTATGTTAGGTCTATGGGTTCCAAAGACAGTGTATCCCATACCATAGCCTTTCTTTCTGGGAAGTGGAGCAGGAGGAGGAAGTAGGAAGCCGGTGTTTACTCCTTGCCTGGCATGAGACTAGTTCCTAAGCATCTTTGTTTCCTGACATGGTTAGGAGATACAATCGCAGCCTGTTATATTGAGAACTGCTTCTCTGCCCTGTCAGTGGCGCTAAGCCACCAGGGGTTCTGGGGGGCCAGGAAGGGTGATGCCCATCCTCCACGTCAAGTGACAGGGAATGAAAATGTTGCCCTCTCCTGCGGCACAATGGTCCTCTGTCCTTCTCTAGGAGACTTTAATAAAGTAACTGAATCAGGTGAAATTTGATCAGATGTGTATAGCTCAGCCTTCTCGCTTTGCCACGTAACAATTTATAGAGGTGTTTCTACCACGGTCCTGTTTTATTAAATGATATTTGAAGTGTTCCACTCTCGGAGAAAATGTGGTTTATATCCTTGGCATACATTTACATAATCTCGTTAAGGAGATCTCAGCAGCTTAGTTAAACTATCCCAATAATAAATCTTATCTTTGGTAGAAGAAAGACTATTTTCTCCAGGGGGAACAAGAAGCAGATATGAGGTCTGAGCCCGTTTTTTGAGAACTTTGGCTGTAACTGTAGTTCCATTTTTCATGTTATGTATTTGAACTTTGTTAAAAGAGATAGATGAGTAGTAACTGTTATGTTGGGAGGGTACAGTCACGCAAGGAGAGAATGCTCTGTCTAATGTATATTAAATGTGGGTTTTAAAAATGAATTTTTACTTGTTGCCTTAGAAAATATTTCTATTTAAAAAAAATAATAAAACAAGGGTGATGAATTACCAGCAATCTCAGCTCCCCACTGGAGCCATCAAATTAAGGGTTAACCGCCCTGGATCCCCTGAATTAATCAGGAGCTGAGCCAGGGGCAGGCTGGGGAGGGGGAGGGGATTGGCAGAGCTCAGCCTCCCCCAGGAGGCTCCCAGCACAACAGAGCAGCCCAGTGTGGTGTAACCACTGAGAAGGCAGACCCTTTCACAAAGAAAAGATCAGGCACCGGAAGCATGTCCCTAGCCCACACCAGCTCAGGCTGCCGGCTTATCAGGTGCCAATCCTCCATTGTCTGCAAACCAAAAGACACCAGGTCTGGCTGGTTTTTTCTGTACAGAGTTCATGGTAAATACATGCTTCTCTCCTTGGGAGGGCAGGCAGCGATGTGCCCCGGGGTGGCCTTGATTAGGATCCAAAGGCTCATCCAGCTCTCTGTGGAGAGAGGCTGCAGCTGGGTGGACAGTAAGGCCTGCCAACCACTGCCACCCCACGCAGTAGTGAGGGCCGATGCCCAGGTCCTCCTGAGAGGCAGAGACATGAAAGTTGTAGAGCTGGAACCTGGAATCCACCGTCCTCACACGCTTTCTTTCCTTTTCTAGAAGTTGTTTTTGTTGGTTTGCTTAAACAAAACCCCCAGCATCAACATCAGATATTTTGTGGTTTCTAATTAATGAGCCCAATGTGCTTTCCCTCTGCAGCCGGCCCTTTTAATCATTTTAGGTGTACTGAGCTACCTAAGGGCCTCCTTCTGTGAGAGTACCAATGCCTGTGTTCACCCACATCTCGGCCTGAGTCCTTTATCCTTCAGGACCTGAGCGTGTCAGTGAAAACTGACTCACTTCCTCCCTTTGCTCCGCTGTCCACAGCCTCAGATGTCCTGTAGCCTTCCAGCTGTACCTGCCTCCTGCTTCCCGTCACTGGCTCATAGGACCCAGATAAAGCGTCCTGTGATCCTGTGACATCACACTTCCTCCTTGCCTCCATCCAAATCTGAAGATATATAGAGTCGATGAAAATTAACACTTGCCGCATAATTACAGTCCTCCCACCCAAAAAGACTGATCTCTGCCAGAATTCTTCTTTCTTAAAACTGCTCAGACCTCTCCCTAGTATCCAGACTTGCTCCTCTCTTCCCCACTAATGCTGAGCCCACCTGAAACTCTCCCTACCCTATCTACCCATATCAACACCCCTGATATTAAGTTAATTCTTTAGGACAAACTCCCAGAAAGACTCTCATGTCCCCTAAGTTCACAGACACCTTCCATGCTTACCTGGTGACATTCAGGACCGCCTCTCCTCTAACACACCTCCCCATGGCCCTGAAGAGATCTGCCTTGCCTTATCGTGGCCTCCCCATGCATAGTTCCTTTCCCCTGAATCATCTCCACACAATCTTGCCACCTCCTTGAGAAGGCGGCCTCCCTGACTTGGAGTCCCCCTGTAACTTACATCAGACCAACAGTTTTACTGCTAAAGTCTGCTTCTACAATTAAAATCTGAGATCTTGCAAAGAGAAGGAAAGTAGCATGCTGTCTCCTGCCTCCCAGAGAGCCTAAGAGTTCTGAGCTTTCTTCTCCAAGCTGCTTGCTTCTACAAAGGGACCTGGTCTCACCTAGGGCTCAGAGGGCAGGTGGTTGGTTGGCTGGTTTTCAGGCCTTGTGCAAAGATCTTGGTGGTAGAAGCCAGAGATATAGAACATCTGCTCAAGTAGTCTCCAACCTATGAATATAGTCTAAATACTCAAAAGAACATTCTAGAAGAAGTTGCATGAAATAACATCTACAAGGTCAATATTATTAGCCCAGTGTAAATTAAGTGGTTATGCTATAGGCTAGTGATTTTGCTTCCAAAGACCCAGCTAAGCCCTTATCTTTCCCAAGTTTTGGACTACCTCAAAGCCTTCATCATTTAAATAACTAGCTGGTGCTCCCTCTTAAGCTACTGATTTGATATCATCTATATTCTAAACCAGACGTCTACAAGGGAAAAAGAAAAGAGACCAGAGTGCCAGAAGGAAGCTTAATTTTTATGATAAATTTCAGCACCCTTAAAGGACAAGTAAAAAAGTCTCTGAAGCTGTTCTGAACTCGGGGATCTGTAGTTTTTGTGCCCATAGCCCTGTCCGTCCCCTACCCACCCTCGATCTGTACTGTGCTTTAAATCATGTGGCAAAAAATGTCAGCACATCCTTTTGATAATGTCAACGTTTCCTAAGACTAGAACCAAGATTTCTTTCCAAAGGAAAGGGGCCTGGCTTCCAGATGTGGTCCCCACTGTGGACCGTCTTCTCTGGAGTATCAGCAGGTAAGGTTTCCTCACGGTCTTGTCATGGACGTGTTTTCTAATGAGACAATGCTGAGAAACACATCTAAGTGTGTGTCACTACAGGCAAGTGAACGGGGCAGCTGGCAGGAAAGGAGGTGGCAATGTGTCCAGGCAGTGTGGCTTGTTACCACTTACACACTCTCCTCTGCTCTGCAGGCACACTCACGGCATCTCACACACCACTCATCAGAAAACTACAAGTGAGACCCTGACTTGATTTCACTTTGGGACGAGAAAGCAGTGCAGATAGATTTGCCTGGTTTTAGTATGAGGGTAGGATTTCAACCTGGAAATCCCTGGCCTCCAGGCAGTACTTCCTAAGGAGTTGAGGAAACTTAGGAACTTTAGCCTCTCTGTGCATCTCCTGAGGATGAGAGGAAGTGTGAGGGTCGAATGTTTATGATACGGAAAAATAAACTACATTTCTCCATACACAGCTGCCCTCTGGAAATCCCCAAGGCATTAGTGGGACAATAGTGGGGGTGTCCTGGGGTGACAGCAAGCCAAGAACACTGCATTGGGTGTTTGGTTACAGAATTCTCTAGGGACCATCCACAGCTACTTCTTTTCCACCATTTTCTGTCTGAAGAAATGTTACCCTAGCCAAGACGGATGGCTCGCCATGGTTACCAGAACCAGGATTGAAATCAAAGGCCTGCTTCCGATTTTTGATGTTTCTATCCCATAGTATCTCTTTCATTTTAAAGAAACCGGGTTATTTTTCTAATATTTGACATAATATTAGAATTGGAGCTGGTATATCTGTTTTCATAATCATTCCCATTCATGTCCTTAACTTTACAAGGAGACTAGAGCCATTCCTCGGAATATTGCATCTAGAACTAGAGACATTATGACAAGCCTGCATTTGTTGTAGGATGTCACTCTCAATGGAAAAGAAGGGCATCTGGGAGCTTTCAGAATCTTTTTCTATGTGTGTGGGTGTCTACCTGCCTGTATGTATGTGCACTGTTTGCACACAGTGCCCGCAGAGGCCTGAGGAGGCTGCTGGTTCCCTTGGAATGGGAGTTACAGATGGTTGTGAGCCACCATGTAGGTTCTGGGAATTGAAACCAGGTCCTCTGGAAGAGCAAACAGTGCTCTTAACAGCTGAGCCATCTTTCCAGGCCCATCTTCTTCTTCTTTTTTTTTTTTTTTTCTTAACAAAAACACAATATTCTCCTCTTATCCACAAGAGATATGCTCCAAGACTCCCAGTGGTTAAATGTGTAGCCTAGTGGTGAAGTCTGCCCAGCATGGACAGGGCTCTGGGTTCAATCTGATCCCTAACACAAAAAACAAACACACACACAAACACAACCTCTCCAGTGGATGCCTGAAACCTCAATAGCACTAAACCATTATGTGCTGTGTTCTTCTGTGCGAAAGTTGAATTTATATACCAGCATAAGATTTACAGAAGCATAACTCATAAAATGGATAGTATCACCATATACTATCATAAAAGCTCTATGGATGTTTGCCCTCCCTCTCCCTCCCCCTCCCTTCCCCCCTCATTCTCTTGCTGTCTCTCAGTTTCTCATCATGCTCTATCTCCTGACCACAGTTAACTGTGACTGCAGATGTGGAGAGGATGGCTCCAACTATAGCAGAGCAAGGGAGCCTCTGCTTAGAAAAAACAAAACAAAACAAAAACATACATTGCCTTAGGCTTCAGGTTCTCAAAGGGACCAAAAAAATCGCCTTTGGCATTCTTGTCTTATCTGTGTTTTCTCCATTGATAATTTCATTTGGTTTCTTAGTTTTTAACTATCACCTCTAAGGGGAAAGAACCTTCCAGGACAATATCTTCAACTTCAGCCCATCTCTTACTGTCCACCATCTCTTGGACACCTTCTCCATCTCCTCAGGATGTTAAGCACAGACTGATCCCAGGGAAATCACATATGTCCTCACATTGGCCAGATGTCCCTGCATTCCCAACTGCCATTGCCACCACTGTGCTGTGACACAGGTTCACAAGTCACGGTGTGGCACATGGGAGATGGCTCAGCCAGTACGAGCCTGCTGCATAAGCATGAATACTGAGCTTGGGTCCCGAGCACTACAGCACATGTATGTAATCCCTGCTCTAGGCAGGGAGAGACGAGAGGATCCCCGGAGTTCACTGGCCAGCTACCCTCACTGAATGTTTGACTCCCAGGTTCAGTGAAGGAAGACACTCAACGTTGACCTCTGGTCTCCAAATATAACATACACACATATGAATGTGTGCCTACATGCATATGCTTATTGGTGAAATTATTAAGGCAACTCCACGTAGTTAAAAGGGAGGTTTATTTTGTGGGGTAACTCACAAGTGAAGGGATAGGTAACAGGGTATGGGAAAGATGTAGCACAGTCCAGCAGTATTCTCTGGAGAACTATGCTCAGTCTACCTCTAGCGTCCAGGGTCCAGGAACCAAGAGAGCCAGCGCATCCGGATCTTGGGTCTTCAGGGTCCTCTCTCAGTCCTGCCTTGTAGGCATGACCATTACCGAAGCCTCAGTGGGGGTTGGAACTTTCAGATCAAAGCTGGAATGGCTACCCACTACATCTCCCTCTTTTGTCTAAATAAGAAGGTTCTAACCTAATATAAGACTATATACAAAGGAATGGTTATCAAATATTGTCCAGGAGTAATGAGGGATAATGACCTAGATAAAATGGAGCTACAACCAATGCGAGCATTATCAAGCAAGAAACACATACTAAAATCCAGAGAAGTCTAGAGCATAGGTAAATGGCATGTTACAAAGATCATTCCAAAAGATGTCCTATCCTAAAGAACCTGAATCTAATACTTAATGTGTTCTATCTATTATATATATACTAAGTTGTAACTATAACTGCTAGTCTTCAATCCCATCAAAGACCTGAGAAGGAATATAATGGTATCTGAGAAAGGGAAGATGCATGCAAGCAACTTTTGGGAATCTTTCAAGAGGAGACAGAGACAGCTGGCAGCCTGGACAGTAACCTAATGTTTTTCAGCATTGTTGGTGCATTCAAATTGGCTACAGGCCTAGAGTATCTGACAGACCATTTTCAGAAGCAGGAATTCTGAAAGACCATCTTACCCTGTCTTGGCAGAGTTCAAAAGTCACTTTTCCTTGTGTCCCACTTGTCCAGAAGGACAGCACTCATATTGTCAGCAGTTGAGGCAAAAAAGAAAAAGGGGAAGTGCTGTGGATGATTGATTGATAAATAAAACACTGATTGGCCAGTAGCCAGGCAGGAAGTATAGGCGGGACTAGCAGAGAGGAGAATTGAGAGAACAGAAAGACAGAGAGGAGGAGACACAAGCCTGCCGTCCAGAGAGCATCATGTAAACACAGCAGGTAAAGCCACGGAACATGTGGCAACATATAGATTAACAGAAATGGGCTGAGTATAAGAGTAAGAGCTAGACAATGGTAGGCCTGAGCTAATGGCCAAGCAGTTTAAATAATATAAGCGTCTGTATATTTATTTTATAAGTGGGCTACGGGACTGCCAGGGCTTGGTGGGACCCGGAGGGAAAAACTCTATCTACATATGCTCATACCCACCTCCTCCACCACACACACACACACACACACACACACACACACACACACACACACGAGTGATAGCATGATCTTTTTTTCCCAACTTCTATTGAAATTTGAGATCCATCTCCGTCTCTTCTGCTGCCATGCCACCTGAAATGTCCCTGGAGCCCTGGGCTCTCCCCACAGGTCCCCTCTTCCTGTGCTTTATTGTTGGTCTCTTTATCTCACCGTTCCATGATCTTACCTATGTCAACAATATAATATTAGTTTCACAGTCTTTCTAGTCTATTCAGCTGAAACTTTTCTTCCTGACCTGCACTCACAAAGAAATTTCCATCATTTTCTTATGAACATACTTGCTAGACCAGACATAAATTAAACATTTCCATTCAATCCTCTCAGTAGCCTGAAAGACCTCTATGCACACATTGATGCCAGTGCCCACTCCTGAGACCCTTGTTAATTTGACCTTGGGTACAGCTATGGAGACTTTCAATGCCATTCTCAGTGATCCCAATATGTATCAAGGTAAAGAACCACTGGTGTAACTCCAAAGCGTCTGCCAGATGTTCTTTAGTGGTTAGCGTCCTCTCTGAATCTTCTTGCAGAAATGCTAGAGTCTCAGCCAAGCCCCACCAATCAGAATCCCAGGGAGAGAGACCGGGAATCTACGGGGGAGGGTGTCACATAACCAGGATTGAGAGCCACTGCATCATCTCCCTCTTAGGAACATCCTGAAGGAATTACATATGTTTTGCCTTGCCTCAGTCTAGACTCTTTGAAGATGAGGTCATATTGGAATCCCTGTGGTCTGTTCTCTGGCACCCAGCAAGATCACACACACCTTTCTTCAACCTCACTAAAATAAAAACCAAAGGAGATCTTTGCCAAGGACAGCTGGCCCATTGCATCCATAGATCCCATACCCAAGTATTCAACCACTGACAGAGGGAAAATATGTGGGGAAAAGTTATTGCATGTGCACTGAATAAGTACAGATGCTTTTTCTTGTCATTTTATATTGGCTAGAAAAGGAATCCAGGCCTGACTTAGTATATGTAGGATATGCACAGGATCTATGCAAGTACTATACTATGTGATGAACTTGAAAAAGGGCCGAGCATTGATGCCTGCCTATAACTCTGGCATTCAGGAGGCTGAGGCAGGAAGATAGTAAGTTTGAAGTCAGCCTGGACCCTGCTTCAAAAGGGAGGATTCTGAATTATATACAGATTTCAGTATTTTAGGGAGTTCTAGAGCTAATGCCTCAGATACAGCGGGATACATACATTTATTCTCTTTATGGGAGGCTTTTTAATGTTTTATTTAGTGACTGAGAAATAAAGTGGTTATTTCACTTCTCTTGATATCATTAAGTATCAGAGCAAGGATTCAAACCCAGGCCCTCTTGACAATTCTTGTTCTTTTACCTCTTATTTTTAAAGGCAACAATGAAATTTTTTTAAAAAAATCACTTCCTACATATTTGTATGCATACTACCAGACACATTCTGAATCTGAACATACCCTGTCACATGGAGGTGAAAGCATTATAAAATAGGTTTGGGAAAATATATTAGTTTAACCCTAAAATGTAATCATGAGATCCAAAAGAATTCCTTTCAATCCTGCCTGTTCTCTTTTTCCTTCATAGTTGGGTCAGTGTCCCAGAGACTTTTCAACCAGCTGAGCTTCGGGTTCTAGGCAAAATGGTTCTGAAGATTCATAGTCGACTTTACTTAGGACAGCAGCAAGCTGCCATCTGGCATATAATTCTAATGCTTCATTCAGTAAGAGTATGGACATTTTAAAAAAAAACCATCAGGCATAATGGTGCTCAGATGATACTTGCATAAGACCCAGAAACCTAGGCTGCAGGCATCCTGCCATTTCTAAGCTAAATGACTCGGCAGGCAATGGATTTCCCAGACCCTCACCTAAAGGAAGGAAAAATTCCTATTTTCATATTCCATATTCCAGATATGAAAGGTTATGATGTATCAAAAAATAAGGCATTCAGCCAACACTAAATAGGTATTTGGCCCTTACTGCTTAATGTTAAAGATAACGGTAGTATCTACACATCAGAGAATCCTTTACCAATTATAGAGCAAATCTGTCAAGGCTCCTCCTTTTATTCTCGGAATTTTACTGTGGAATAGTCGCTGTTATTCCCATTTCACAGGGGGAAAAAATGAGACAGAGAGAGGCTGAGTGACTTGCCTTGGGTAACAGAATCAGAAAATTGCCCGTCTAGACTCAACTGGACCCTGCTCTGTCTGTCCTCCAGGAACACGATTGGCCACAGTCAGGCTTAGCGCTCAGAGAACAGGCCATTGCCGCACAGGAGCACCTCCTCATCTGCCTTCCCTAAATGCTCTCCAGCCCAGATGCCCTGAAATTGCTTTAGAATAGAATCTCAAGCAGGGATTATTTGGCATATCATTTCTGGGTGTGTTTTTCTGAGCATTTATAGATCTCTGTTTCTAAGAAGCTGAGTTTTCCTGATAAAACAAGACAGATCATGATAAATGAGCGTCTATGTAAGCCTCGCTGGGAGGAGGACAGGGCTGCAACACCCCTCCTGTGAAGTTAATCCTGTTTCTTTTAGCTATTTCTTTATTAGTTAATGAGGTCTTGCAAAAAAAAAAAAAAATGTGTGTCTCTGATGGTGTTTTAGCACCCTTGCCTCCAGGAACGGTTTCAAATATTCATAAAGTGGCTCATCTGACCAAGGCTTAAAGCAAAGGTGCATTAAGTATGAATTTACTCAACTTCAAATGTGGGTGGTCGAAAAGCCGCTGCTGAAATAACCTAAATAATCCTCCTGGCTGGTGTCTCCCACTCCTCGGCTCTGGGCGCTCATGTGAAGGGTGACAGAGGAGAGGTATTATTTACAACAGCCAGGGCTCTGAAGGGCAGCCCCGGAAGCTTTGATCCCGCTTCCTGACTGACAGGAGTGTGCATTGCTTTTGGAAAACAGAATAACTTAAGAGAAGCAAAAAATAAAATGGAAAAGGAATTGCTGGTCGAGCCCCTGGGAAGGAGAGCAGACTCCAGATGGTATTGTATTGTTCTGGAGAGGCAAGGCAAGGCAAGGAGACGGGGACCTACTCCCCACTCTGCTTCCTCATGGCGAGGGAGCAAATGTGGAATCTTGATAGGTGGTGTGATGCTCCGAGATGGATTTGGAGAGCAAAGCAGATGTGGAAACGCTGCCACTAAACAGGGCTCTTTGTAGAGTGAACCCGGGTGTCTCTTGTTTGCCCTTGTTGTAGATGATCCCACATACAACAGGGGCCTTGGAAGGCAGCAAGAGTTGACATGGGCACACACACACACACACACACACACACGCACACGCACACGCACACACACATGTGAGCATGCGTCTCCAAGCCCTGACAGACACACCCCATTTCTTCCCATCTTCCCAAAGCATAGCCATAGAAACCTTCCATGTATTTCACCCATTTCTGGCTTTGTTTGACTACTGCATCATTCTAGAAGCTCACCCTGTGGTTCTCCCCTGATGATTCTGGGTGGTGTGTATACTTTGGCTCATAAACCAAACAATTCAGCCCAGTATTCCTCCTGGAGTTCCTAGGCAAGTGTATCTGAGATGCCACAAAAACGGCGAGCATCTTCTTGACTCTACTGAGTGTGAGCTCAAGGAATGCATCACAGACCCGGCCCACTCCGGGCTGCAGTCAGTCAGAGCTCCTGGTAACCTGGTACTGCGCAGTGAGAAATGTCTGTCATCACAAGAGTCCATTTCTGCTGTAGCCCTAAGTCTGTCATTCAGACCTCTGTAAAAAAAATCCCTGAATTTTCTGAATGAAGGAAATCTCTGAGCCACAAATTCCAGAAAGCAGATGGGCATGTAATCTCTCTCACCCCAAAATCGGGTGGACATCTTTTACTAACAGGGGCTAATAATTCGAACATTTCCTTCTGCTGCTAGCTCAGTGCTCAGCATCTTCATCATATGATGTGAGGATGAATTTTGTATTATAAATGTGGGGGGGGGGCTTAAAAAAAAGCACAGCACTATAATAACGCTACCTGAAAAAGTCTAATAGTATGTATTCTCTGCGCTTCACCATGAGCGCATCCAGGGCACGCTGACAGCCGCTATGCTGTGGAAGGTACAACCTAGCATTGGCTTCCCCGATGAGATTTTTTTTTTCCTTCTTCAGAAGAAACCACCGTTACTTCTGGGATGTACATTTGACTGGTATCCTGTACTCTATTTTTTTTTCCAGGTGATTCACATAACAGGCCGGCTTCGCCTCAGAGTGTCGCTGTCCCACGGGAGGACCGTCCCCAGCCAAATCATGGGTCTCGTGGTGGTGGCTCATGCCTTGCCTCCCCCTACGATCAATGAAGTCAGGATTGACTGCCATATGTTCGTCACTCGAGTAAACATGGACCTCAATATCATTTACTGTGAAAATAGGTACTTGGTTTTCCTCTTCACTTGCCCATTGGTGAAGGTCTGCTTTTGGCTGCCTGAAAGATTTTACTTCCCCAGTGAGGCTCATTATAAATCCTGATCTTGTTTTTAATGGCTGCTTGGACTGACACCAAGCATGCTTTTTATTTAAAATGTACATTGCTTCCCTGATTTACATTTGGGACAACAATTAAATGAATTGGGATACCCAGACATCCATCCGCTATAAAGAAGGCCCATTTTGGCTGAGGACCCAAGTAGAGAGCCGGGCTGAGATGTTATTGGCAAAATGATGCAGTAAAAGGCATCTCCTATGCCTCTGGGTGACCTGCTTCCCACTAATTCAAGGGCCCTTGCATCTGATGGGCAGTGTCCTCACAGACATGGAGCATCGGACAAATGAGAATCCGAGGCCCCCAGAGGAAATCTGCTGCAGGAGGAATTTGCAACACGATTAAATAAAACTTTGTCATCCTGAGGATTTCGCTTTTATAAATTAAAAACAGATGACTCATCCTAGAAATGAGTTGGCAGTTCTTCCCCAAGACTGAGCTTTTACAAAAAGGACTTTTTAGCCTCTGGTTTGAAAGTTCACTTTTTCCATTAAGCACAAAGCGAGGGACAGAGATGGAAGATGGTGTACCTTACTGACCTGTCACCTAGAAGTCACCAGCCCATCTGACTGGTGTGAGAGAGAATCGGAATGCAGAGAGAGAGGAGGACAGGGGCTGCCTGTATATCAGCCTTGGGAAAGCAGCATGGCCAACCTGCCCATCCCCTGGTGCTGCATGGAGAGTTACTGAGGTAGCCGAGGGAGGGAGCTTTGGGGCATAGATTGTTGTCAGCTTTGAAGGCAGGGTATGTCCCCTGAGCCCTGTGAATGCCTTCAGAGGGGAAAGAGGAGAGCAGAATGGTCAAGTGGCTTGGGTAATTGACCTCTCCAGAGTCTAGCCAAGGGGGAGGCCGAATGCGCCTGCGTCCACTCAGCCCACTGGGAAGGGCTACTAAAGCTGAAAGCAGAGATTGATTTAGGAATGGTCTCCTATTTCCGGCAAGGGACTGGCTGAGAGGAAAGACTTTACCTGAGTTCTGAGACTCAATAGCGTAGACAGCATCGCGAACCTGTCCCCATTATGTGATAAGTAATGCTAAATCTGCTCAAGTTCTGTTGGCACTTACAAAATCCTCATTGTGACTGTCCACTTGGGTGTGTCTCAAGTGTTCTGGAGGGGACACGGGATGTCAGGAAAGACAAGTTAGCCAGATGGAAAGGTTAGCAGGGGTGGGTGTCTCCTAACGGTGGTCACTGATTTTAATGAGTCTCTGTGCCTGCTGGGCTGCGCGTCTGCTCAGAACCCTGCAGCCCACCCACCCCCCATTTCTCCTATTCCCTAAGGTGAGTACTACCACTGCCCCTGTCAGCCTGGGCAGTTTTGATCTCAAGTGGGAGAGTTCGTAAGCCCCTGACTTAGCAACACGCTCTGAGGTTTCCCATTCTCCTATTTGTCTTTAGTGGCAGAGTGAATGGTAAGGAACCATTTGGAATAACCTCTGAGGGGAACTTTTCGTATACACACAGTAGACAAACGCAGTTAGCCTTTACAAAGCCATTAGTCTCTAAGTTAAGATGTGAGACAGTGGAGGAGACCAGTGAAAAGGAACACGTTGCCAGAAGATGAAGCCACCTCAGGCTTGGTTCGGCGCCACCATCACCGCACCCTCCAAAAATCTGCCTACACTCACTTGCCAAATTTCCAACAGTTGTCCTATCCCAAAGTGTCCCTAATTTTCACTGCTGTGATCAAGTGACTGATTTTTAACAAGCTTTCAATGTCCCATTTTAGCAATTGAGATTATTTTCTGTGACCTGCTCTTAGCTTTTTTCTTAAAAAGCAAAAAACAAAACAAAACCAACCAAACAAACAAACCAAAAAAACCCACTCCATTAACCGATACAATGCATCATTCTTTCCCAACTAAAGATGACAGAAATTCTGAAAAAGTCCTTTAGTGAGGGGTAATTGCATATTTGGTTTATGGAAAAGCTGCCATGTGCCAAGCTCTGGGCACTGCTAATTTCATTCCATCCACGACTCTCCTCACCACGTCCTGAAGTTGTTTACAGGTAAGGGAACACAGGCTGGGAAAGGATAGTTCCGCTTCCGGCCTGCCGCTCCTGAGTGTTTATTAAGAACCCCTTTACTCCTGAACCGGTCGTCTTTACCACCACAGGCTCTGGTCCATTGAAAGGGCTTGGTCCTTATTTTTGAAGGTGTTCATTCAAATAGTTAACCAAAGAATGCCTTCTCTGAAGGATGGCCTGGTTTTTTCCAAGGGTTTATTCTTTAATTAGGGACTTGTTAACTAGAAACTAAGCTTGCTCCTTGGCCATTCTTCTGTTGTCTTTAGGATGGCCCAGAACAAAGCTGACTTCTAATGCTCTCAGGAACTGGTAAATTTCACAGACACAAAGGAGGGTCCTAGAGTGACCCTCTGCTTCCCTTTTTATTATTTTTTTTTTCCAGAAAGGGTGTTCACTGTACTTGGAAAACAAACTAACAAACAGTGCAACCAATCTGTTGTATACCACAAATCCTCCAGGATCTTTTCATTCCCCAAGGAATCTTCTTTTACTACGAATTCTAGTTTGTCCAGAAAGTTATTTCAATCACTAAGACACTAAGAAATCTGTTCACCTCACAGAGTAGTATATTGTAATTATATCCCAAAGCATTTGTTTGTTTGTTTGTTTATTATTTTTTATTTTGGTTTTTTTTTTTTTCCAAGACAGGGTCTCACTATTTAGCTCTGGCTGTCCTGGGACTCACTCTGTAGACCAGGCTACCTACTCTCAGACTCACAAAGATCTTCCCGGCTCTGCCTCCCAAGGGCTGGGTTTACAGACACATCACCATGTCCAGCTAATTCCACAGCGTTTTCATGTCACTCTTCCTTCTTAGTTCCCTGTCTTGTGGGTAGGAATAATTCCCCAGTACTAATCTCATGTCACTTAAAGATGATATTTCTAAATATTTGCTCCACATTTGAAGAGCTCCTATGTTATAAGTAATTTTAAAGGGACAATAAAATTAAGTTAAACAAAAATCTACTTTTTACCAACCAAAATGAATGATACAGCAGGCAAGAAGCAGTTTGTACACGTCTATATAAACAAGGCAGATCCCCTGACGTGTTTTATAGTTTGGGTTCTATCTTTCTGGGCCCTGCCTGAGGACACTGGACAGGCACTGGTACACCCATACTGTCAAGTGCAGGCCCAGAAGAGCTGCTGAAATGGTTTAAAAGTTTCTGTGTAGCATCTACCACAAAGCGCCAGTTAAAAGAGCCAGGAGTGAAAGCCGAGCTCCCAAATGACTGAGACTAAAAAAGATAATACCCCCAGGCATCTGTATGTCTCAGCATTTAAATTATATCCCTTGAAATGCCAATTTGGACTTTGTGCCAAGAAGCAGTTGAATCCCTTTTTCATGGAAATACCCAACAGTAGACCAATCTGCTTAAATGAAAGGTGTCTCTAATCATTTGGTATAGACATAACATGTTTTTATTTTATTATGTAACCTTGAATTATCTTGGCCTGTAATGAGGATCCTGCATTGTTACAGTTCCTCAATAATTTCATGGAATTACGTTGTCTAAATGTGCATTCTGATGCCAAGGAAAAACCTACCTAATTACTTAAATGCAATTGCTTGATCTAGCACATATCCAAATTTTGAAAAATGGTGTTATCTGCCACAGAAATAATCTTCTCTGCTGAGAGCATTTGCTCAGAGTGCCTCGTCCTCACAGGTACTTGGCATGATGAAAACGTTGCCAGATCAGCATCGTGCATTATTTGACAGCCTCTCTAGTTTCCTACTTTCCAGGTTCCAATCTGTGTTGTTCTCTTCACAGGATTAGTGATTATATGGATCTGACCCCTGTAGACATCGTAGGGAAAAGATGTTACCATTTCATCCATGCCGAAGACGTGGAGGGCATCAGGCACAGTCACCTGGACTGTAAGTACCCCTGTGGGGGGTGGCCTGGCTTGGTGTCATTTGTCTCTGTGAAATTATGGGGCTCCGTGCTGACGTGCTCCTGCGTGTCTCCTGTCTGTATCTGAAATGACTGTCACGCAGTGGGAGAAAGTGAGACAGAAGTCATTTCAGCTGGCATTGGTATTATATTGAAAGCTGGACCTTGGGCCTAGACAAATTGTGGGATCTCTAGGCCCTCATCTAGAATTGTGTGGTCTGTTGTGCTTTCTCTCACCGGAAGCAGATGGAAAGAACCTCTGTCTTAAATGCCTCCCTGACCCTTTCATTTTTCTAGACAGCAATTTCCACTTTGAAATTTGTGGTTTCGGTTTCATACCATACATGGGCGAAGACAAGTTCAAATAGGCCAGAACCTCGTAAAAATGCCTACTTGCCCAGCTGCAAAAACTGGGTAAGGAGAAAAGTCTGCAGGGGCAGGGAGAGAACACATTACAAGACTACAGCACCTGGCAATAGCAATGTCTTTCTAGAAAGAGGCTCATTACAGAGAAGTCTTTACTTCTAGTGTCCACTCCTAGGAATAAGAAACTGGTCTCACTCTTGGAGTCTTGCTTTGGGCTCCTCACCTCACACTGAACTCATGGGGACTTTCTGTAGCATGGGAGTCAGAGGAGCAGCCAAGCTCTGGTAGAGTCTAAGCCACAATTCACATCCAGACTCAGCATGCAAGTTTCTCTCAGAGTTCACCAGCCTGTTTCTGCACAGAAAAGGTCCAGAAGGCTGTGAACTGGTGGAAGTACCTACCCTCTTCCAAGAATATGACTGTTCTAGAGACTTCCTGAAAGACAGCTCTCTACCAGCTACATTCTTGGAAGGTTCTACACAGTTCAGAAGCCAAATTTTCAGGACATGCAGGGTGCTACCTGTGACGTAGTCTAGTTCAAGGTGAAGGCTGTATGCCATAAAGCCCAGCATGGTAGTCTTTGCGCCTTCTTGTCATAGCTGAGGAGACCTAGATATCTCCAGATATCCAAGCCCTTTGCAATCAGTTCTTCACTTTCAGCTCGGCTCATCAAAGCCTGAGGGAGACTAAGCTAGCCCAAGTCTCTATATGATCAACATCATGGTACTGTGTGTTTAACTCTACATTAGCAACACTTCCATGGGACCAAAGTCAGTGTCAGATTCTGTGAATCTGTGTCTCTGGGCACAGCCTGAGTATGGCTGCTCTCTAGTACAGTCTGCTCCCAACGCTGGGCACGTGCCTTGATATTGCTCACCAGGGAGTCAGGGAACACACTTGTTGCTAAGAATGAATGGGTGTTATGTATCACAGAAGCAGATGGCTCTTCAATTAATTGGGGGAGAAAATGATGCTGTTTCCTGAGCAGAAACATCAGGTTCTTTGTCGCTGGGAATTCAGGAAAAATGGAGAAAATATAGATCTCTTAAGGAACCAGTGGATGTATTTCTGGAACACCACAGGCCAGGCATAAAGATTTTTTTGAATATGAAAATATTGTTTTCAAGACACTAACCCCCCAACATGAACCCCCCCGCCCCGCCATGTTGGGGGAAGGCTGAAGCAGGAGGTGCTTTCTCATTTTGGAGCCCTAATTAAGGTCTAAAATCAGAAACCTAATGCTGATTGAAACAGAACTTTGTCATCCTTGGGCCTTATTTTGAAGATGCCATGTTGTTTCTCTCAGAATTGATACACAGCTTGCAGAAACACAGTTCTCGAGGAACGCAAGGCCATGCAGCTCAGATCTTCCCCAAAGGCAAAAGTCTCCAACAAATGTGCTCGATGTCATCCTTCCCCATCCTCTCTTGTCTTATTTTCAGTAGCCAGCATAAATGAAAAGTGCTGGAAAATAAACTACAGCACCGTCCACCATCATGCAGCTCTAATTTCTCTGCTGTCTTGCAGCTAATAAACAGGGAAAGTATGCTTTCAAATTCTGTGATTTTTTTTTCATTACTTGATATTGACTTACTGGCTATTGCTTTATGATTTAGCCTACTAACAATGATTGAGTTCATACTTTTAACTCGTACACATGACTTCTCATTTTTGAGTTCTTTTAATAACCTTAAACACATGAAAAACAAATAGACCGAGCTGATAATTCTGCACAGTAAAATACACTTCACATATTTAGCTATCATGCTGTGGAGTAACCCCACAATGTCAAGTAGTGCACAATTAGTCAAACTGTAGGGGGAGGAAAAGGAGTGTTTTGATCCTGCAGAATTTTGATCCTAATCAGATTGAAATTCCAATGTTCTTGTAGCGCTTAATATCTTCAATCACACACACACACACACACACACACACACACACACACACACACACACAAATCATGCTGATTCCAATGTCAGGTTTTGCATTCTGTGACTGAAATAAGATGCTGAAATATACCAAGGCATCTCGCTTGGTACAATAAACATTAACATCATTATAAAGTAAGATTGAGTTTAGAGTTGTGTGATGGAATGTCTGATGTTTACCTAATTCTCAGACCAGAGCCAGCCCAGTAACAAAACGACAGGGCATGTAATAAGTCTGGGTTGTGTAAACACTGGAAGAGAAGCAGGGAGTCAGCACAGCATCTTGCTTGTCCAAAGCCCTAGGCTATTACTGAAGGAGGCCTCAACTGTGCCTTCCTGGCAGGAGAAGGTCACGGCGACACGGAATCAGTTCAAAAATAAGATAGAATTCTAAAACAAAGGGGTGGTTAAAAAATAAACCACATTAACTATTTAGCTGTTCTTCCTAGAGCTATTGGCACGGTTCCTGGTCTGTCTGTGGAAGGCGGGTTTTAGACATCTGATCACACTTCAGATATTCTGATATCTGTCTTATGCTCTGAGTCCTAGAGAAAGCATAAAGAGAAGGGGGTTCAGCCATCTTTGAGGGCTAGAAATCCCGTCTTTATCATTGGCATCCTTTCTTGGCATTGGTGTCCATAAATCCATAAAGGAACTTGTCCCTAGATTCAGAACAGTGAAGAGAAATCTCAGCTGCAGAGCACATGCCTGACCAGTTGACTCTGAAAAGGAGCTGAGAACACGGGACCACCTGCTTCCCACTGGGTGAGTTCAGTGTGCCTGGTGTGAGCTAGACAGATCTCAACATACAGAGTCACACTGTTAGCAGGCTTTGATGGCTCCTATCTGTAATCCCTGCAGAGAGGCTGAGGCAGGAGGATTGCCAAGAGTTCAGGTTTAGTTTACCTAGTGACCATGGTTCTGAAGTCAAGGGAGTTTCCAATCTATTTATTTCCCACTGTGACCAAAGACCTCTGTGACTTCTTTTCATTAAGCTCAGTTTCATGGGTTCTTCAGGTCAGACTGACTAAATCAGCATTTCAAGGTTTGAATTTTAAACTGCATATGGTAGTGATTATTTGGGGACCTTTCTCTCTCCACTGCCCTCTAGTCTTCCATTGCTCAGGAGACAATGACCTAGAGGATGACCATTCATGTCCTTTAGATCACATGTTCCAGCTACCTAGAGCATCAGGGTCACCCTTGAAATAGGAGATGTTTCAGCACAAAACACTCCATCTGCCTATTACCTAAACCATGGACTGCTAAGCCAGATAGAGGCATGTGCTTTGCGTTGTCATTTTTCCTCTTTAATGAAGCCTTTGCTTAGAGTCTCAGCTCTTTGGTACACCCCCTGGAGTTCTTCCTGGGTCAAATCAGCAGCATCCCTCTAAAACCTCAAAAAGGGGCGTGTCTTTCCTTCCCCTGTGACACTGTGTCCCACCACCAAGACTCAAGACTCTGCAGTGGGATTCAGAGAAAAGAAACCTGGACTGTAGATAAGGTGGCAGCTTCCCCTCCCTAGTACCTTACCCAGGATGAAAAAACTCTGCAAATCTTTCCAGAGAAACAAAAGGGTTGCCCCGTTGCCTACAGGACCAAGTGGAGATAAAAAGCTTGGCTGACCCTCTATACTTGAGGGTGAGTGTTTAAAAAATACACACGGTAGCCAAAGTGTTTGCTTCTTAATACATTTTTTAGCAAAATGAATATACAGCTACCTGGCATAATGCATCCCATGCTGTTTTGCATCAATAACCCCTACACTTCCCTCCTGAAGGCATCTCATCGCCAAATGCAAGCAGACTGCTTAATGCAGGACTAATTAGTATATCCCCTTCCAGTCTGCAGGCCCTCCATTGTAATTCCTTCCCAGCTCATTTTTTTCTACAACTGAGCATCAATCAAAGTAAGTGCCCTGCCTGCCTAGGCAACACAAGATGCCCTCCATGCATTTGTCATCTGCCACACAAACAAAGGGGGGATTTAATTGTTGATTTGGATGTGCAGCCCTGGCTCACACGAAAGGAAGCTGCTGGAGGAGGAGGAGGAGGAAGGAGAGGACTCAAGTTTCATGGGTGGGCCAAACACAGACTTCTGGGCTGGCGTCGTCTTCAGGGATTTTGCTACAACCTTGTCTTTGCCTGGACTTTTCCCCAGAGCAAAAGAATTCTTTCCTCTTCTCCCTCGTGAATGTGAAAATTCCCATGTAAGAAAATACATTGACTAGCTGTCACAGCTGCCCTTCTTCCTGAAGCCACATTGCCTGTCCGCTAGCTGCAGAGACTTGTCACAGGCAGCCAGAGAAAACCAGAGTCCTAGGCAAGAATGAGTTCGGGTTAGTATTTTGTATCTTTCTTTCGGGAGCAAGTGCTGATTTGGCTTTCCAAGTGCACGGCAGGCAAACACGGAGAACAGAACCAGAGAGTAGGCCTGCCCACCAGCCTAGAGCTTGTCCCACTTGTCACCCTGTTCAGGAGCTGTGTGAACATGTGCACGGAGCTTGTAGATGTGCAAGACCTCAGGCCGCCGACACCAAATGTACTGAGTCAGAAGCCGGGGTTTGTGGGCATACAATCACTTGCCAACTCTCTTCACAATGAGGATGGAACAGTACTGGCCACTCTGGTGTCTAGAAAGAACTATTTTATCAGGAGTAAATCCAACTAACTAACTATCTAACCATCTGAAGTTCACGTTCCTCTATATTGGGAGTGATTTTGTTGATGATAGTGGAGTGATTCTGATGGTATCTCAATCAGTGTTCTAATGAAATCAGTATAATTATTTGATAAACTTGACTTTCAAAAAATGATATAAAGTGAGAATGGAGACATGATTCAGTGGTTAAAAGCACTTGCTACTTTTGCAGAGGACTTGGGTTTGGTTCTCAGCACGCATATGGTAGCTAACAGCCATCTATGGCTCCAGTTCCAGGAGACCCAATGCCCTCTTCAGACCTCTGCAGGCATCTCATGCTTGAGGTGCACATATATACATACAGGCTAAATATTCACGCCGTATTCAAAGTAATGATATCCAGCTTGGGAATGAAAAGAAAATCTTGGGTGTTTCTCCCCAGGGTAATATTTCCCCATGAATAATTTATTACGTGTGTGGATAAGAGTAGGGATATTTTCCCTGTTCACCTTCATGTAACATTCCTGACTGCTTACTGTATACAACGCCTTGTGGTATTACTAGGAGATTTTAAAAATAAGGTATTCAAAGTGGGGAAGGCAGGATGAGACAGCCAACTCTGAATATATGACATAAATGAAGACTATAAGATGTAGGAATAAAACATAGAGATCCCAGAGGTGGGGGCATCCCAGGGAAGACGGAAAAGAAGCCCCAGAAGAGACCCACAGGGCACACTTCCCCTAGCCCTCGGAAGACGATGGTAAGAAGCCATGAAGGCAGGAGAACAGGGGAGTATCCAGGGCATTTCAGGAATAGAAAACTACAGGGAGGCATGAAATGCAAAATCTCTCTTTCCCCAGAAAGCAAGCTACAACTTGGATCTGACTGATAAATTCAACTCTCCAGTGGATTCCTGTCCTTTCTTACCAGTTCAAATGGCTGCTTTTGGTGTGTGTGTGTGTGTGTGTGTGTGTGTGTGTGTGTGTGTGTGTGTTTTAATTCAACAACAACAAAAATAGCCCATTACTCTTATAAAACATGATCCAGAAAAAAAATCAATACTTCTAAATCATCCATTTCTCCTAAGTCAACTAGCCTAAATAGAATCAACTCCATCACTTTTTATCATACGACCTGTTCTTGATCTTGTGTGAGTTATCTTTATATTTTCCTTAAAACAATAGCCTGCATATTGGAAAAGGTCCTTTAAAATGTGTTTAGGTCCCGTTGAGCAACATAGACTTGAATTCATGTATGTGGCTAGTATACAACCAAAACATCTGTGCCCCATACACCCAAGTTTCTTTATGAAGATGTGAAGATTCAACAAAATGACTACATCCAAAAATACAGGGTCCACTGAGGATAGACAGGTCCATTTCATCCCCTCTGTCCCTTTTTACCTTTGGTCTTTAAATCACTATTACTTCTAAGTTTCTAAGGTGAGGACTTCACCGAGCCTAGGTCACTTCAGCAGATGCACCGGGCTGTCTTTCACATAGTTGTCCCCATTATAACCTAATAGTGAAAGTGAGAAGACCCGCTCCATTTAAAGACAACTGGAGAGGAATCCCTGTTGAAGACTGAAGGAAACGTGTCAACCACCTTCACACTGGTGACTCCTCCATGAGTTCACTTGCCCGATGTTAGGGGTGGGGATTAATGAGCACTGATGGACACCACTGCCCATCAGTGGGCAGGCCCATGGACAGACTTTTTTTTACCATAATCTCCCACCAGCTAACACACAGTAAAGCACTCAAAAAAAAAAATCTTCCTGGGTGATTGGAGAAATCTACCATTTCCCTCATTCCTCGCCAGAATCCTTTCTTGATGCCATGCTGAAGAGTTCACTAGTTCTCCTTTATACAGTAAATATTTTCAAAAAGAAGAGGATGGAGGCCAAAAAACACCATCCTTCACTATGTTAGGTTGAAAGGGGCAGGAATGAATAGCACTGAAACTCTCTAGTTGGACTGCAAACAGCTTGAAAAAAACTCTGAGAGCTGTAGAGGCGGTACACTGGTTGGTAACACTGACTGCTCTTCCAGAGGGCCAGCGTTCAGTTCCCAGCACCCACCTGATGGATCGTAACCAGCTACCTATAACTCCAATCCCAGGTGATCCACAGACACCAGACATGCAGGTGAAACACCCGTACACATAAAATTTTTAAAACAGACTCTAAGGTCTCAGGGGTCGCTCACACCACCATTCCTTTCATTCTTTCTGTCTGAGAACGTTACCCCGACGCCAACAGTGTTTAAAAGTCTTGGACTCCAATTCAGTACATTATCATGAGGAAGAGGGAAATTTATTTTTTAATCTGAACAAATTGACATGTCCTAAATCAATGGAAAGTTTTCTGCATGATTCAATATTAGCAGTTAATAAAGATCTATCCATTGGCAGGGCAAGAGGACAAAGCCTCTTCTGAGGTTTAAACCACAGATACTGGCTCAGACAGGGCCTGCCGTTAGCGTTAGAGGGAATCCATATTTGATGCATAGTCATTTCACAGAACATCCACAGGTCCTTCGTCTCTAAGCTTAGGACTCCCATTAAATATCAATCCTCACTCAACGTTACCAAATATTGCTCAGCACATAGATTTCTAAAAAGAAAGGAGGGGATGAAAAAAAAAAAAACATCTAAAACATAGCTAGCTAGCTCACTAATTGCAAAATCTATAGGAAAGTGTGCCTGGCATCAGAGCCTCAAGTGATCCTCTGAGCAGATCTAAATGAAACAGTCTTCATCGCAAGTAAATAAAGCTCTTAACACAGTCTCCGGCCACAATGCTATGTCTCCCGTGGATTTTAACGGTGACCTTCCTGTGAGCATCAAGGACTTGTACTTTTTAGATAAGGAAATTCGTTCTTGTTTTAAGCCTGTGTCAGGTTCGTTCTCCGGTAGCTTACAGGTTTCAAAAGCAGAGGAAAAAGTAATCCAGAATTTTTTTTTTTTTTCAAAAAGTCTGTTTCCAGAATGAAGTTCCCTGTCAGCCTGCCTTGGGCCTTAGGTGAAGAAACAGAGATTAAAGAGTCAGTATTCTTTTTCATGTTTCATCTGCCAGTTTTGTGAATGTAGAAAGAAAACCAGTGGCCACAGCTAAGCACCCAACTGAGGTATTAAGTAGAAAGCATGATTTTAGCACACACACCCTTACTTAAACACACATTCTCTCTCTCTCTGTGTCTCTCTCTGTTTCTGTCTCTGTCTCTCTCTGTCTCTCTCTGTCTCTCTCTCTCTCTCTCTCTCTCTGTCTCTCTCTGTCTCTCTCTCTCTTTCTCTCTCTGTCTCTCTCTCTCTGTCTCTCTGTCTCTCTCTCTGTCTCTCTCCACTTCAATGCATTCAACAACCATCTTTGAGTCCCGAGCAAAGGGCACCAGTTTCTCTGCTGCACAGCTATTGATGACGGTAGCTCAGTGAGGGGGTACGGTCCGCAGATGCATGCACCCTCCTGCCGCCATGATGATAATGAAGCTCTTTGTTCAGCTGTGTGGATGTGAAGTGCGGCTTCTCCGATGAGCTCACCATTTCCTAGTTATTCTAGACTTACCTGAATGCACCAAGTATTGCAGCCTTTTAATGCATATGCAGACCGTTAAATGTCCTTTTGTGAGACGCTCTGCTGAATGACCACTTCATTGCACTGCCTCCTCCTTCCTGAGACACAACTAACTCCCTGTTTAGACTCTGCCTTTGGTTTTGTAGAGCAGCGCAAAAGGAAGAGACCACATTCTCTCTCTCTTTTTTCTTTCTTCATATTTCTGAAGGCGAATTTGTACGGATTTGTTTGAATTTACTAACAGAATGATATCCCTGCCACAGAAGCTGGCTTCCTTTGTGTCCTTTCTGTCATAGTCTCTGTCTGGGGATGAAGTTTTCCCAAAGAAAAACTTAAGTCCTTCTGTTGGGAACTGTCTGGGACACAGATGTGCCCCACACCAACAAAGTTGGTGGGATTTGGAGGAAAGCGACTGTTAGTTCCAAACAGAACATTATTGTACACTGGCCTATAGTATTCAGTCAAGAGATCAAGCTTCATTTTAAAAGGACATTCACTAAAGAGTGTCATCCCGTCTTTCACTGGAGGGAAGGTATTTGCTATCAAAGGTCACATGTTTTCAAATGTAAGCACCTCACAGTTGGCTTTCGGGTATGCTATTTGCCACTCCCTTCCCAGGTAGGCACAGAGGGTAGTGTTTTTGACTAAAAGTCAAACAGACCCTCAATGTGGTTCCTCAATTGCTAGGTAGGCAGGCCTCAACCAGGAGGACTCAATCTGTTCCCACTGTGTTCATCACCCAAGTGCAAGCTCAGCTCTGTCTTAAGACACAGTTTGTAACTCTAAGGTGCCTTCAGTGTGGAAGAAAGGTAGGGTGGTGGGGAGTGTTCCCATAAAACATTAGCCTCCAAAGACTACTGGAGCTACCCTAGATCAGGAAGAAAACTGTGCCTGGACCATTCTGAGAACACCTGGGCAAACCTACTTCCCCTCCCTGTAGCTTCATGGATACTTTGTAAAACTCTAAGAAAAGGTCATTGAAATTCTCTGAGATTTTAAAACAAAAACTAATACCTCAGCCATATCCCCTCAAAAGACCTAACTCTAAAGATGTTTTGATGGGATCAGTCAATTCAGTTGAGGGATGCACAAGGTCATCAACCCAAGAGTCTCACAGCAGAATGTAAACTTTAGAACAAGCCACAAGGATGGATGCCAGGCCACGTGCCAGCAGTTCTCAGCCCACATCTCACAGATAGTAAAAAAAAGCAATGGACATGTATTTCCTCTCCATGTACTCCCTTCTCCTTGTAGCTCGCATGCTTGGCTGTGAACATACCCCAGGGCTCATGGGCTTGATGAGAAGTCTTTTCGAGGACAGCTAATTTTTCATTTATTTATTTATTTATTTATTTATTTATTTATTTATTTATTTATTTATTTGCTTGTTTATTTACTGAGACAGGGTTTCTCTGTGTAGCTTTGCGCCTTTCCTGGAACTCTCTCTGTAGAACAGGCTGGCCTCGAACTCACAGAGATCCGCCTGCCTCTGCCTCCCGAGTGCTGGGATTTAAGGTGTGTGCCACCGCCGCCGCCGCCGCCACCTGGGGGGTTGGCTATTTTTAAAGACTATGGCCATGTCAACCCACTTATGTTGTACTTATTTCTGGTTTTCTCCACAAAAGGGACTTTGTGGAGAGGACTGACCTAAATAGTCCTTTATTTTCAAACCTCCAACTCAAAAGTAAGAATGGCGGTTACTAGATAGATAACAGAGAATCAAGAGGGGCTTTTTTTTTTTTTTTTTGTATTTTTCAAGTTCTCTAATTTATTACACACTAAAAATCTCTTTCAAACTGGCACCAACGTGGCTTTTCTTCTTGAGCTGATTAGGACCACATGAGCTCAGGAAAAGCTGTCAGAGTCTGCCTGTGGCACAGCTGGAGTGATCCAACTGATTTGCCAGTATGTTTTTTTTTTTTTTTTTTCCTCAAGAAATAAGCTTCATCCCAAAGTTATAAATTTCTATTCTGGGAGAAGATGTGAGCAAAAAGTACTCCTGACTCAGTACAAAGACGATATCGTGGTGACTTCTCTTACGTGGACTTGAAAACAAAGGCAGCTTGGGTGACATTTTGGTCAACATTTCGTTCTCTCGCGGGAGCGAACATCTTGTCTTCTCTGTGAATTCCAACGACACATGGAGGTCTCATTCAGAAAACACCAACCTTCAAGTCATGATTGAAGCCCATGTGAAGATGCTGGCCCTTGAAAATTCTGTGGAAGACTAGTCTAGGGAACAGTATGACCCAGAGAATGCCTGTCTTCAGCTGTGCACCAGAGGCTGTGAGACCCACTCCTCAGTGTTCACCACAGTGACCCGAGGGCAGTCACAGCGCTCCCTGACTCCAAGAGGAGGAAACCTTGCTTTTCAGTCCCTCCCTGGCCACCTCCACGTCGAAACTCACCTGTCTGCCTCCTTTTCGTTCAGGGCTTCATTCTTGGTGAGGCATTCCCGAGCCTGCTTTAATGAAGGACTAAGTTAATGTATTCATGGACCCTAGTAAATTGGTACTTTATCATCTCACCAAATGCCCTTAAGCAGACCAAGCCATCATATCCCATCTTACAAAGATGGCATTGCATCAGCTCTTTGTATCAGAGAAGTTGTTTAGGCCCTTGTCTGGGAGGCTGGTGTTTGAAGGAAGAAAAAGTATAGATCTTTCTGTTGATCCTTTACATTTTAACTCGACCTTCTAATTCATTTCTTCACCTACCCCTTTCAGTCCTCTGTATTCTGGAGTTGGGGTTTTCTGTGGTTCATTTGTTGCCTGTTCTGGGTTCCATTCTGGTCCAGAATCCCCACTCAAGCTGTGCCAGCCTAGACTGCTAATTCAACAATGTTTTCATGTGATTCTTCAAAAAGATTTCTTAGTCTTTTTGTCTTTGTTAAAAAATACTAAAACCATTAGGAAGTACCCTTTATTCTGGTAACAAAGCATATAGAATTGTATCACCAACCAGACTGGAGTATGGTGATTTCCTCTGTGAAGAATTGCATAAGCCACTGTCCTCAATTAATAGTTAACCAGGCTGAGAGGATCTGAATAAAGGCACATCATGTTGTATGCCACGGTGCTTTGACAGAGGAGCCGTGTGGTCCGCATGGCACTTCACTGCTTTCTGCCTCGGCTGGGAGTTTTGTAGCCTGGGAAGCCATGCATGCAGGATGGCAGGACTTACAGGCCCCAACAAAAGGAGCACACGATGCTACCTGTAGAGGCTCGCCACCAAGGGAAGGGGACAGTCGCCGGCCTTCCAGGGCCATGCCCTGTGTGGCAGCTTCAGAACAAAACTTGCTGCCGTGTGAAACATTCATCAAGGCTTTTTCAAGTAACAGTGAAGGCATAATTATTAAATTTTACAGCCATCCATTTAGCATATTGTGAGAAAAAAGAGAGAGAGAGAGAAGAGTGGGGGAAAGGCATGGAGGCCTGTCTGCTTATAGACACAGTCCGTGGAGGTTTGATTTGTGGCCACTTTCAGAGGCAGGAAGAGTTTCGTCAGCCCGAAACCTTGTTCTTTTCCAAAGTGACTCCCTCTCCCCATCCACACACCCCCCCCAAAAAAAATCAAAATGTACTTCATGAAACTATTGTATATGAAGCACTTATTAGCCGTAATTAAATGGACAATATGAATTTACTACGTCTTTAGGACTCTGGCTTGTTCTGGTTTAGAGCAAGATGATTAATGCAAATACATATTACTTGAGATAACCATTTAGCAGCTAATTTAGCCAAATTTATTACAGCAGTTAGAGGTTTTTCATTTTAGCAGACGGAGACAAGGACATGCCAAAAATGGGTCATGTAGACGAGTGCGCACTGCCCTCTAGTGGCCGGCAGGCTGGTGAGCTTTTGGGGGGGGGGCGGTGAGCAGCGGTCTCCAAGTCCTACCATCAGAGGCTTTCCTGCAATCCTCTCGAACCGTTCCCTCCACAGCACTTTATTTAGGGGATGATTTACTGCAGTTTCCCCTTTTACTAGCTCAGGAGAACCCAGATACAAATCAAATCTATTTCAACTTGGCAAGATTCTGGTTAAAGTATCGTTTTTTAACATCTGCATTGTTAAAGCTCTCTTACAGTGGGTATTTAAAGGCGCCGGTTCACGGTGCTGAATGTCTTCACTTGTTCCTTCGTTTCGCACCATATTTCAGTGTCTGTGTAGAGTCGTCTCTCTGTTTGGTTCAAGTCAAGTCAGTGCCGTGCCTCTCCAGCCAGAGTTTCTCTCCGACTCGACTGGGGGATTTATTTTGTTCCAACCTTCAGCCGTCTCAGCACACTTTACCCCGGCTGACCAATGTAAATTTAGTTCATCCGAGGACTATAAATTCTGTAAGACAAGATCAAAAGGAACAGATGGCTAAGGACACGGGTTGATATTGCTCAGGCTGAAAGGAAGTGATCAAAGACAGAGGGGGGTTAGGCATCTTCAGAACCATTCAAATATCCAGAATCTCAAAGAGGGCAACTCGAAGCTATTGCATAAATCATATACAGATTTGCCTTTCTTACCATCTGATGTTAAACCCACTGACAATATCCACACCACATTAGGTGTGCTCTGAGCCAAAAAGATTAGTAGTCCTTTTATTCTTCCCTTCACACCATGGCTGCCCAGAAGGGAATATAGGCTCACCACAAATGCCAGTAACCCTAGCTGGGCAGCTGCTGCGCCAGTGAGATGTTGATTTCATTTGTGCTAATGGGATCTTAAGGCGGGCATACACTGGACTCCCCTAGATTTGGTTTGAGGTTGGGCAGCGGCGAAAATCATTAATACTATGCCTTCTGCTTTATTTTCTCCCCCCTTTACCCTCCCCCAGTGCTGAACAAGGGTCAGTGTGTGACGAAGTACTATCGCTGGATGCAGAAGAACGGAGGCTACATCTGGATACAATCCAGTGCCACCATAGCAATTAACGCCAAGAACGCGAACGAGAAGAACATCATCTGGGTGAATTATCTTCTTAGGTATCTCTCTGTTTCATTTCTCTCTCGGTTAGACACTGCACACACTGTGGGCAATACCTGTCTTTTCCAGGGATGTGGGTAGTCTGCTCTTCTTCCCCCCAAATTTCAAAGAAACGGGAGACTATCAAAGCCCTGTTTTTAATCTTGGGTTGCCAGTCTTTGGAGAGCTCTGGAGAAACTGGTCTCCTTTCCTAGTCCATGTCCCACCCAAGAAAGATGGAGACCACCTTTGCCTGCAGCTGCAGTCTAGATAGAAAGCATCTCCTTATCTCCTCCATGCCTTTGCCTCTGCACCCCAATCTCTGAGAAGGTACGCAAAAGGAGCCAGCACAAAAGGGGAAGAGCATTCCATCCCCTCAGCCTTCTGCATAGGGCTTTGTTCTCTGGACACTCAAATTTTGGTAAGCAAGATGGACCACTTTGCCAGAACACTGTCAATCTCAGTGTAAATAATAATGATAATGATGATGGTAATAATAATAATAATAATAATAATAATAATAATAATAATAAAACAGTCTCTTTTTGCCTGCCACTTTAAGCTCTTAGACACATTTTATGCTCTTAAAATTTGCATCCATGGCAGTCCACATTCAACTGCTTCCTAAATGCTACTCTGAGGTACCTTTTCTTTCTCTTTCCCTCTGTCTGTTCTGCTTTGGGATTCCAACAATCTGAATGGTTTGAGTTTGAGGATAAGCCTTCTGGAAAGTTCGCTACCAGTCTTGTCACAAAGCTCTCATGGTGTTTGGTGTGGCTCCTGCCCACCACCATCATTCTAGCCTTTGGCCTTGGTTGTCCTGAAGGCACCAAGCAGGATCCATGTGTGCTCTGAGTAGGAAAACTTCCAGTAGAGCTAATGAATGGAAGCCGGTGCCCTCTGGCTGATAATTTCGACAAAGACTACCTGAGTCCCATTTTTCTTAGAGACAGCCAAATGGAGCTGAGATGTTAACCAGCATGGATCATCAGCACACTGGCCCTTCAGTGTTTCCCACACTTTGGCCTTTGACTGGAGGCATGAATGTGTTTGCTTCCCACAGCATATCAATCAGACACTAATGATTATTGCTCTGGAGAGGGCCTTAATGGATCCCACTTACAAGAGTTTTCATTTCTCTCCTTCTCTTTTTCCTTTTTTGACCTCTTCTGCTCTGTATTAACTCTCTCTAAAGGTAAAAGTGTGTGTATTTAATGTGGCTTTATCTCCAAGGCTTGATAATCAGGAGGACCATCCCCTGTAGTTGAGATATTATCATGGGGTTCTGACATCAAGGGACCCTTTTAAGTCGTTCCATGAAACAGTCACTATTTCTACTACAGAAAGCCATAAACGTTCCTGTAACAGACAGGAAATAGAACAAGATAATATCACACACAGATGCTTTTTGCTAGGCAAAAGTGGTAATGTCGCTATGAAGAAGTAAACACTGGTGAACATTCCTAGAGCTTAGATCTCCCATGTTAATGCACTGAAGGGCTCTGAGGTCATCTATATGTTTGCTATCCACATTCTGTGGGATTTATTTACTTGTTTTATTTATTTCCTTGAGAATGTTGGTTATTATATTTATTGGTTACCATTTACTTTAGAATAACTCATTAGCCACATGACTTCTCACTCTGCCTGCCATGGCAGAAGTAGCAAGGAATAGAAGACACTGGGTCATCACCATCAATCTAGCCTAGAGTAGAACAGCACCAGCCCACAAGCACTGGGTAATTCCATCTCATCAAATTCCACACAGACAGGAAGAAAGCCCTTGGGGCACAAAAGGCCAGCCTTCCGGCTTCAGAGCCTTGGTCTCATGTGTGGTAGGCCTTTTACAGATGACCCGTAGACCCACCTTGAGACCAGTAATAACTGACAGTGAATTGGAGACAGATGATCACTGAGCCCCCAGGGCACCAAGACTACAGGAAGCTGATGTCAGTGGGCTGGGACAAGCCAGCTCCCAAGCCAGCCACTCATGGATGCCATTCTGTAGGCTGCAGAGCTGGTCAAGAAAAGCATTCCTTGGCACAAGAAAAACTCCTAAATTGCCTTTTCTTTCCCACCTTCTTAGCCCAAAGGGATTATTCCTTCCTAAGCAATACTCCACATCTAGGCCCCATCCAGGCTCACCTTCCACCATTCAGAACACTGCCCTCTGCCTTCTTCCCATTCTCTGGCAGCACTTACTAGAATTCTAAACCAAGAGTACTCGGAGACTACCAAGTGCCAAGTCTGCCTTCCTACCATTAGTCTCGTCTGATTATCTAGAAAAGACTGTTGCTGTTAAAGCTAATTCACACTAAGGAGTAAATGCCTGCTAATCCATCTTAGTGAATTAACCCTCCCAGGGACGTTTGCAGTTTGAGAATAGACTGGAACAGTGACTTCTTAATATGAGCACATGACTCCACAATCATCTGTCCTCACTGCCTTGGCCAGCCCTGTACAAGGCAGAAGAGGCATTTCCCATTTGGAGGCAAGATGGTTTTGCTCATGCCTTGAGGTTACAGAAGCCTCTACTGGTCATACATTTGGCAGCCTGGGATCGGCTTTTCCAGAAGATGGCTAGCTCAAACTGACCAAGCATTTCATTTCCGGGAGAGGTTCGTTGCTAAATTAAAAACAGAGCAAACATTAAGCACGTTTGTGTACGTGGGTTCAGCTCCATTCCGTTAGGGCCCCTCTCACACTGGGCCTCTCCCACTGCAATCAGAAGCCCAGCTAACAAGCCACAGGTGTACACCCCATGAGCCGATGAAAGTGTGATTGTAATGGGTGTGCTGACAGTTCAGGAGCCACGCATCCCAAGATGCACCTGTGCATCTGACAGATCGTTAGGCACTGGGGGCCTGCCACCCACCCACACACCCCCCCCCCATAGCTTTGGAACCATCCAAACAGCTGAGAAGTTGCATCAAGGGGCCAAGGCAAGGGTACTGAGGCAATGAACTCATCAGAAGCACGGGAGAAGGTAGGACACACCAGGTGGTGTGGGAATGAATCGCTGAGATTTCCTCTCATTGGCCCAGCCCCCAGGTGTTATGCCAGGAGGAGCGTCAAGCCGCAGAGTTCTCTGGCCCCCGGTGGCACCTGATTATTTAAAAGCTTTTTAGTGGCTTTCATGCAGCATTTGGGGTATTCAATCATTGTGGCAGGGCGCACCTGTACCCTGGCATGCACAATCCAAGTTTTCTGTGAGAAGTCCCATGAGGAGCTGAGAAATAATTTCCGGTTTAGTCCTCTAAACTTCCTCCACTCCAGAAGTTGAGGGCAAGGAAGTTCAGGAGATGATGAATGCCTGCCCTCCTGATGGATGTCTTCCTTCCCACAGTAATCCTGAGTACAAGGACACGCCCATGGACATTGCGCAGCTCCCGCATTTGCCAGAGAAAACTTCAGAATCCTCGGAGACATCGGACTCCGAATCAGACTCTAAAGACACCTCAGGTATAACAGGTATTACTTCTCCATGCTCTACAGCTAAGGCTTGCCGGTGGAAACAACGAGGGGTGGGTAGCAACCAGAGGGCCACAGTCAGATGCCCAGCAACTGGCCAAATCATGTAACAAGATGTATCTAGAGTAAGTTGTTCCTGACTGATTATCTCAAAACACACCAATGCATATATCCATCTTATGTGTAAATATATATGTTGTAGCATATATGTGTATAGATAATTTGCATAAACATACAGGACAGATTAAGTAACCACTTAATGTTAGCCCTCCCATCCTTATGGAAGGAATCATACTATGGCTCCAGAGCTAGAAGCAAATACCAGGAATAGCTCTGCCAGCCCAACAGGTGATCGAAGTTCGGTCTCCACCAAGCTGCGAAGGAGCCTCTAAAATAGGATATAAATCCACGGGCTTGAGGCTTTTTTTATCTGTCTTGTTCACTACTCCATACTATCCATAAACAAGGGGCAGAAGTTTTTCTAGAACCTTTGCCCCAGTAAACAACTTTCAGCATAACACAATACTAATACAGTAAACTACTTCCGCAGATGCCGGACTGTTACTTTTTATTTCTGGAAGTATTTATAACAAGTCCATACTGCCCCATCCCCACCCCACCCCCGTTTCTGGTTATCTGAGGGAGTAGACTTCTTGGGTGATAGGGAGTGCAAGAAAAATTCCAGAAGCTATAGGACATTTAGTCTTCTTCCCGTTTCCAGTCCCCTTCCATGGACACACGGTGAGCTCAGAATGTATTCTCCATTACAGCTACAGAGACGCTAAAGAAGGGCAAATGAAGGCCTGAGTGGGTACAGGGTCCAAGGTTCTAATCCACTCTGCTCCCCCACCGCTGTGGCAAAGCCACAGAAATCAGCATCCCCTCCGAGTTTCCCGAGGCTGGGACTGTGGGAAAATCTGTCCCCCCTCAAATGGGAAAAGCAGGTCCCTCCATCAGCCTCCTGCCCTTAGAGCACCCCAGCTCCAGGGTTGTGGACAAGGAATGCCTGTATTCCAGACACATCTTGGGATGTGGGGGCACACTTTATGGTAGAGCTTGTTTTCCTGGTCCCTAAAATGTGTTGAAGTTTGGTCATCGTCGCCTCACCCCTCAGCTAAAGTTCTAGAATTGTCCCTGCCTCTTGTTTCTATAGTGGTGAACAAAACCCCTTACTATCATGAGCTCATAGTTGAAGAAAGAGACAGAAGCAAATAAAAAGACAGAGGAGTCAAACAGTGAATGACAGCGTTGCGGAGGGAAAACCACAGATACCGAGTGGGGTTCAATAATGAATAGATGCTCGCCAGTGGAAATCACAAACCTCTCAACAGTCACCTGACACTCCATGTCTTGTCTTCTATATAAACCATATTCCAGGTTAATCTGACTCCCTGGTGTGTCCACAGGGCTTCCCACAGTTGACTGTGCCTTTGTCCCCTGTCACAGGCAGTATCTGACCGGGAGGGTCAGGGCAGAGCCTGAAGGGTCTGCTTTAGTGCAGGGTGTGGGGCTTTGTTTGCAGAAGTCCTACCGGAAGGGGCGGGTATTGCTGGCCTCTGGCCCGCCCCTTCCGCTAAACTTCAAGTCTAGGCACGCACTGTGGTTCATGCTGCGCGGGATCCTAGGTTTGCTGTCCTGCTAACACGGTGTCTTCTCTTTCCCCTCCTGCCCCCCGCCACCTGCGGGCCTCACGCAGAGGACAACGAGAACTCCAAGTCCGACGAGAAGGGCAATCAGTCGGAGAACAGCGAAGACCCGGAACCCGACCGCAAGAAGTCGGGCAGCGCGTGCGACAACGACATGAACTGCAACGACGACGGCCACAGCTCCAGCAACCCGGACAGCCGCGACAGCGACGACAGCTTCGAGCACTCGGACTTCGAGCACCCCAAGGCGGCCGAGGATGGCTTCGGCGCGCTGGGCCCCATGCAGATCAAGGTGGAGCGCTACGTGGAGAGCGAGGCGGACCTGCGGCTGCAGCCCTGCGAGTCGCTCACGTCGGACAGCGCCAAGGACTCGGACAGCGCGGGCGAGGCGGGCGCGCAGGCGTCCAGCAAGCACCAGAAGCGCAAGCGGCGGCGGAAAAGGCAGAAGGGGGGCAGCGCCAGTCGCCGGCGCCTGTCCAGCGCGTCCAGCCCGGGCCTGGACGCCGGCCTGGTGGAGCCACCGCGGCTGCTGTCATCACCGCACAGCGCCTCGGTGCTCAAGATCAAGACGGAGATCGCCGAGCCCATCAACTTCGACAACGACAGCAGCATCTGGAACTACCCGCCCAACCGGGAGATCTCCAGGAATGAGTCCCCATATAGCATGACCAAACCCCCCAACTCTGAGCACTTCCCGTCCCCGCAGGGTCAGGGGGGAGGTGGCGGCAGCGGTGGTGGTGGCGGCGGCGGTGGGGGAGCACTGCACGTGGCCATCCCCGACTCGGTCCTCACCCCACCGGGCGCCGATGGCGCAGCCGGCCGCAAGACTCAGTTCAGCGGCTCGGCCCCAGTGGCCTCCGATCCGCTGTCGCCCCCGCTCTCCGCATCCCCGCGGGACAAGCACCCCGGGGGCGGGGCGGGGGGCGGCGGCGGGGGTGGCCCTGGTGCGTCCAACTCCTTGCTGTACACTGGGGACCTGGAGGCCCTGCAGAGGTTGCAAGCAGGCAACGTCGTGCTTCCGCTTGTGCACCGGGTGACGGGGACCCTGGCGGCCACCAGCACGGCCGCGCAGAGGGTCTACACCACGGGCACCATCCGCTACGCACCTGCTGAGGTGACCCTGGCCATGCAGGGCAACCTGCTACCCAACGCGCATGCTGTTAACTTCGTGGACGTTAACAGCCCCGGCTTCGGCCTCGACCCCAAGACGCCCATGGAGATGCTCTACCACCACGTGCACCGGCTCAACATGTCAGGACCATTCGGCGGCGCCGTGAGCGCGGCCAGCCTCACACAGATGCCCGGTGGCAACGTGTTCACCACGGCTGAGGGACTCTTCTCCACGCTGCCCTTCCCGGTCTACAGCAATGGCATCCACGCGGCACAGACTCTGGAGCGCAAGGAAGACTGAGGGGGGGGGGTCCCACTCGGAGGCATCGTGTCGGAGTTTTTGTTTAGACCTTTCATTCTAGCACTTTGAATTCGAGCAGGTCAGCGTCTTCTCACAACACGGCGGCCCCCTTCCACCCCGCTCTTTCTTTCATTGGACTTATTCTTTCTTGTAAAGACATGTTTATTTTTTGCCTTCGGAGGGTCAGATGACCAGTTGCCTGCCATTTTGTCTTCTAAGATGTGTGTTGGGTTGTTTGGCTTTCCTTTGCATCTTTATTAAGATGTCTTTAATGTGTATATGCCTCTGCCATAGAATACTCAGTCTTGTGGTCAAGAGATTTCTCAAGTGACAACCATTGGGTTTTCTTCCTAAAGATCTTGATGTGATCAAGATGAAAGAGACACGCATAAATGATTGTGCCCTGTTTGACTAAGTCAAATGAAATGGGGTGGGTGTTTTTTGGTTTTCCTGTCCCTAATTCCTTTGAAAATAGGGGGATAGTATTTTAGAATTTTATGCAGAATTTAATTCTTTTTATGATTAAGATTTTAAGATTTTTCTTACTTGCACATAAAAAATAATTTGGGTTCTTAAACTTAATTTCTGGCCTGTGACTAGAATGTTTTAAAAAAATAAGTTGGACTAAGTGGTAATTACTGAAACATTAACTTAATTTCTAAAACCATGGTGCTATCATTTATTAATCTGTCTTCATACAAAATGCAGCTCCCAGGCTGGGGTTTGGAAAAGAAACTGTGTCTTGTCCTGGTCTGGAGCCCTGTTGCTACAGTCTCCTTGGTTAGTTAAGACAAAGCCCTCATTAACATTTGCTGCAGGACTTGGATTTACCTCCCAACTAACAAACATAGCCTCACTTTCCATTTAATGGGTCAGTAAAGCCCTATTAAAAGGGGGCTTTTGGACAACTCCGACTGATTTGAGGAGCAGTTTAAGTACATACTGCCTTTTGTTGAGCTTTTTTTTTTTAATCCTTACTCAGTCTAACTGAGGCTGATTCCGAAACTTCAGTAACATTTGAGAGGAAAAGGAGGAAAAGGAGAAATAGTTAACATGTTTTTTGTTTCTTTGGGATTTTGTTTTGTTTTGTTTTCATTTCTTGCTAAGAAAAAAAAACACAGGTTGTATTGGGGGCTGATTTGATGGAATTTATTTCCCTTTGGTTCTTAGTTCTAAGTTGAAACCAACAAGTTTTTAAAACTAAAGAATGGATTAATGAGCTCAGACAGATAACTGCAACTGAAAACCGCACATTCAGTGAAGAAAGAAAAAAAAAGAGAAAAAAAAAAGAAAAAAAAATAGCCTCTTTTGTCTTCGTTGCCAGAAATCAGTGTGGTGTCAAACACTCCAAATGACTGTCCCGTATAGATTCTTCTCCCACTTCGTTGTTGGGCAGCTGTGTGTTAAGGCGTCTAATACCAGATGTGAGAACTGTAACGTGTACAACGTGTTCGTGTCCTTGGCTGTGGGTCCCATTGCAGTTTCAGTGTGTGTTCCTATATGCAGTATATGCTAAGCTAACGTAGTCGTTTTGTCCACCGTCTTCTCTGTGCTCTGTCTCTAGTGGAGTGGTACAGTCCCATTCCTGCAGTCCTAGTGAATCAGTGACTCTTGGGGGTTAGTGGGTTTTCGTGGTGGCCTTTCTCTGTGGCGTCACCTATACTGCTTCTACTGTCTGTGAATCCTGTTTTCCTTTGCTAAGTCCCTGCTGTTGCTTTGCTGTTGTATATTCCCCCGTCTTTCCCTCCTGGACTCCCCCTTCCTCTCCTCTGCTTCCCTTTCCTGATACCCCAAATCTAGTTCATTCTCAAGAGATTTAAAAAAAAAAAATTTAAAAAAAAAAAAAAAAGACTCGTAACTAGCTCAAGGTTAATGGAGCCATTCTTCCCACAACGGAATTCTGGGTGTGACTTTCCCGGAGTGCTACGCAGAGCACTGAAGACTAATGCTCAGACATAGTAAATAGACCGATGCCATCCAGCCTCAGCTGTTGACACCCCCAGAGTCCCTTGTGCTCTGCCTCTAAGCAGTGGGTGCTTTTCTTTGGTTTCCTTCCACGTTGGCTGATGGAGCAGTATATAAAGCAATTGCCAGTGAGACAGAAAACGATTTCCAAGGCCAACCAACACTTTTTTAAAAAACAAAATGGGAGGGGTTAATGGAATATAGAATTGTCGTATATATTTGTTTATTTGTGCAATGCTAATATAGTAACTCGGCTGTCCTTTGAATGATCACCGTGCTGAGTGGATTCCTCTAGAACTTTGGATTCCATGAGTTGGGCCCAAGCCATGGTGGAATAATAACAGAAGGAAGTTAAATGCCACAGATCTTAGCACTGAGCTTCCTTGAAGGACTTAAGTCAGTTTAAAGATGAAGAAAGCCGATGGAGAAATTTGCAGATTAGTTTCGGAAGCCGTACTCTAGCTATGGAACAATCAAGGGAACGCACCTATCAGCTACAAAGAACAGCTAGACAGCTGGGTGTTTTTTTCTTTTATAAATGTTTCTGTGTTGTGTCAAAATGATTTCTGGTGATTTAAACTAACAGATAATCACAGCTGCTGTCTAAATCCATAGTGTTTAAAATTACAAAATGAAAAAAAAAACACTTCATTACCTGTGAAGACTGTGTCTGTGTTTTTAACTATTTCTTGTACAAATATATGAAAACTTTTATGAGGAGACTGGTGCCACGTAGCTGAATAACGTGGAAAGGGATATTCTGTTCGTAAAGCCCTTAGCAGTGTTACCAACTCTACAATATCTATATAAAAATAATTAAAACGTTACAAAGTGACAGCTATGCTACATTTGTTTTGTGTGAAACTAACCGGACTTAACTTCCTGAGTGCCTGGCTTATTTTGAAACATTTTTTTCATTGACCATTGATAATGCTGCAAATCAGAAATGTACATACTTCATTTACAACAGGGTTCTTTTTATACTTTTGTAGATTCTCATACATGTCACATACATGGTTGTCTTTATGTAACTTAATTTTTTCATCCGCAGGTGCCATTTTCATAATAAACTTCTCTTGGATTTGTTACTATCTGGCATCATTTCTTGTACATGTAATCATCCTGACTAATGAATGCTGGTAGTATTTGTTTAAGCAGGTACCTTGGTCATTATTATTTATTTTGAAAAATGAAAAAGCTTTTTGAAAAAAACGCATCCATATTTTTGCTAGTTTTGGAGAAAAAAAATACATATATATATGTAGCTTGTTTCCCGATGAGGCTGACAAGGCACATATTATGATGCTAATCCAAATACTACACGGACCTTGCAACCATCCTGAATTTCCAGCTACCCCAACTCATTGTCATAGTGAGCATCTATTGTGCACGTTATCAAAGCTGAACAATGGGGCTACAACATTAACCTCTGTGGGAAGAGTGCATTTTTTTCTTGATTAATGCACAATAAGTGATGACAGTTTTCACACATTAATCATTTAAAATGCACTCGGTATTTTCATTTCCTAGAATCTATAATGTACAACCGACTGTTCCATTGCTTATGTCCTCTCTCTAGCCTCAGTGCCTACTTTGCGGACAGGCTGAGGAAGTCATGGTTGGGCTGTGTTACAGTGAAGTCAACATATGGCCTGTGGTGTTTTAAAGTGGGTTCTACGAAGTGTTTTCTAAAGTGCAGCTGGTATCTCAAAGGTAAGGATGAGGTGGATCACTAGTTAACTCTGTACACTACAAAAAAATGGAGACAGCTGAACTGAACTGGCGAAGGAGACGAACTGTTGCACAGAAACTACAGACAATAGTAACTATTGCCTTCCTAGTTTTAAGTAAGTCTTGGGTGGCATTTGTCACGTTGCAGTGGCTGTCGTTAATGGGGGCATAGATAGGGCAGTGTGAGTTAGGGTTGTGTGGCTCTAGGTTTCTCTACCATTCCCTACGTGACCCTTGCTCAGAAGTACTTAAAATAAGAGAAAGAAACACACAACTGAGTTGGTCCAGCTCCTTTCTTCCCCTTTGCTCCTGAAAGTCAGAGAAGTACTAGATAGCCTGAGAAAGCAACCACAGAGCTAGAAACTCCATCCTAAGTGAGTGATTGGTGAACGAGGAGGGAGCCACCCAACATGCTCTGGTAGGAACTGGTGGTACTGACTCTTAGAGATGGTTTTCAGGACTCTGCATGTGGCAAGGTCTCCTCAATGCGCAGGGACAGTTGTGGAGTGTGGACAGTGAGTGATGCTGGTGGTCAGCCACGGCATTCTGCCCCTGGACATTCAGCCCCATGATCCAGAAGTGGTAGCAGTGAGGGTCAGCAGCTGGGTTTAGTCCTCAGGGGTGGTAATTCTTGCCTATCTTCCCCTACTCCTAAGCAGAGTCTATTTACATTGAGACTGTTTGATCAACTAACTAGGGAGCAATCTGGCCTGTGTAGTGCATTGAGGGCAGGCGATAATGTATAGAAACGACCACAGGAAGTGGTGTGTTCAAGCCAACACTCTTCTCCAGATTCCAAACCGCAGAAAGAGCAAAGGTCTTGGAAGACAAGGACAGACAAAGGAAGAACTTCTCTGCTGGCATTTTATGTCAGTGAAAAACGCAAATTGTATCAAGTAACATTATTCCCAAAGACTGCAGACAAGAGTAACAGCAAGCCTTCCTGCAACACTAGGGTGAGTGAACACCCACAGCTGTCTTCTGAGCTCTTGTGTCTCCTAGAAAACCATTCTAAAGGGGAAAAAAAGGCTGACCTGGAAGAATTCCCCATGGACATGAACCATTGTCTGTTCACCTTCATGGCCTCCAAGAGTGCCCAGGACTATGATTTGCAAATAGTGTTGATCCTGTGAAGACCAGCTGAACAGTGGCCATGGGAGACAAGGAAACATAGCATGACCCATCAAGGGGCAGAGATTCTCCTGAGAATATCCATGTTTGACGGGACAGCTTGACTTTGTATCAAGAGAAGTTCAAAATGGATAAGGCAACATGTCCACCCCTTCCTATGTCATGGCTGGCACAGAGTGGCCCACTGAAAAATGTAGGACAGTCAGCTGTGTGTCTACAACATTGTCCTCTCTGTATCCAACATCTATGTAGATAAAGAGAGAGAGAGGTAGGATTTAAGCAGTTCCTGATTTGGTACACTGTGACAGTGTATCCTGTGGCCAGCTACATATCGGATACTGAACTCAAAAAAAAGCTTATTTTCAAAGCCTCCTAGATAAG
>CABHPP010123362.1:11130-24973 GCA_902168425.1 Peromyscus attwateri | reverse complement strand
AGTGAGATCCTGTCTAAGCAGATTTCTGTTGAAGGGTACCTCATGAGTGAAGAACACATCAATATTCCGCAGGAAAGCCACCTAGGGAAGTAGTAGACCTTCTCAATGTTTTACAATTATCCACAGGAACTAGATATCAGCATGCTGAGGAAGCCAAGCCTGTCTCGCACAGACTGGCGTTTCATGTCTTACAAGTGCATATCTTCTTAGGTGTAGAATTTAGAGTTGGAAAGGGTGCAAAAGCAAAAAGATTATTGGGGATGGTGAGGGGGAAAGACGGGAGGGGAAGAGTCAGTAAGAAAGAGAATAGAGGTAACTATGATTAAGTAAAATGTATGCATGCACGAAAATACCATAATGAAACACCTTATTGTGTACAATTAATATATATTAACATTATATTAATTTAAAAAATTATCTGCATAAGAGGTACCTACTTGACCTATACAGAAAGCATATTTCAACCAAAATATCTTCTTAAAAACTCTCTGAGGATGTAACAAAGACAAAATTTAAAGATGTGGTAAGTTCCTTCACAAATTGCTAGCTCTGAAACTGTACTTAGAAAACTAGACCCCGGACTTCCCATCACCTGCCTGGCTCCCACTCACAAGCACAACACATCAAGGACAAAACCAGAACAACCATATTTTCTTGTGTTCTCTCTTTTCTCAGGTTCTCAACACTATCCCATATTGCTTGAACATTGTTTGTAAGAAATGCTTCCAACAGCAGTCTCTTCAGTGTGGCTCATAAGCAAGAGCAAAACTAGACCAGTGTGGTTAATGTGGCACCAGGTATGTGAGCTGTAGCAGGAATCACACGATTTTTCCTTAGGCACAGGAAGAGAGGTGGCTGACAGTGGAGGCCAAGGCCTGGGAAAATAACGTGGATGTTGCTGGGCACAGTGTGACTGGACAGGGCCCAGAGGCTATGGAGACTGCAAAACCCCTGTCTGTCAGGAAAGACTGTTCTCCAGAGGAAAGCAAGGGCAATTTCACAGCTGCTTGGGTACCCACTCCATTCCCCATCACAATACCCAAGATAACTTTTGTGATAAAATATTACTATCATTCCCAGCATCCCATTTGTCTCCCTTGTTCTGTCCAATATTTCTCTGTTACCACTTCTCTTCTATTTCATTGTCTAACTCCACCCACAGGAATTAAAACTGCTTGTCTTAGTTAGGTTTTTGTTACTGTGATAATCATTATAACCAAAGGCAGCCTGGCAAGGAAAAGTTATTAGTCTTACATGTCCTGATCACAGTTCATCACTGATGGAAGCCCAGGTAGAAATTCAAGCAGGAACCTGGAGGCAGTGACTGAAGCAGAGACCATAGAAGAACATTGCTTGCTCCGCATGCTGTTCCATACATCCCATCTGCCTGGAAATGGTACCACCCACTGTGGATGGGCTCTCCTACATCAATCATTAATCAAAGAAATGACCCACAGGCTTGCCTACAGACAGACGTGATGGAGGCATTTTCCCAGTTGAGGTTCTCTCTTTCCAAATAACTGTAGCTTGGGACAAGTTGACCAAAACTAACCAGCACACTCCCTAAGAGCATTTCTGGGTCTCTGTGCTACACCCTTGCCTATAATAGGTACTCTGTATGTGTGAGTGTGTGTGTGTTAAACGTGGACTATGATAAGTATGATAAACTTTTGTTTAAGGTGAAATTGACAAAGTACATTCCTCAATAACAAGACTTTGACCTTGTTCTTGGACATTACCATAGTTAACCACCAAATATGAAACTAACCAATATTCTTGCCAGTTATTACTATGTATCCAAAGGGGCTGAGACATTTTGTCCACCCAAAAGTCTGCACATGGGTGCATATCTTTTGTCACAGTTACCAAAACTTGAAGGCAACTGAAATGTCCTGTTAGTGGATAAACTATAAAATATCTAGACAATGAAATTGTATCCAGTGCTAAATGAAATACTGCATCATAAAGGGGCATAGAGGAATCTTAACTATATATTACTAAGAGAAATGAGCACATTTACAATGGGGATGTCCTGTAAGATTCCGATTATATGGTATTCTGGGAAAGGCAAAACTGTGAGGACAGTGAAAAAGATGGGCAAACTGACAAAGCACACATGAATTTCAGCACAGCGAAACTAGTCTATAATAAAGGCAAATGTATATCAAACACAAACAACAACGTGCTGAGCGATATTGTGAATTCAGTATAAATGTGGTTTGGGCATATCGGTATGTCAAATTAGATGCATTTACAGTAAAAAAAAAAAATCATGCACCACATTTTGTGGAAGGTGTACATAATAGGAAGGCTATGTACGTGTAGAGAAAGGATGTGAAAAGTCTCTTCACTTTCCTCTCAAATTTTGTGAACCTAAACCTGCTCTTAAAATTGTCTTCACTTTAAAATCTAAGGCAAACACACTTCAACAATTACTAGAGACCTGCAGCTTTGCTTAACAGGCTCACCCCTACATTTTATTATTCATTTATTAGGGCAAACATTGAAGAGAACTGTCTAGAAGTCCATATTTATTCATTATGCTGCCACTCCCAATATAAATACTACCTCTAAATCAGATTTTCTTTAGCGCCTATTGGGCTTCTGTAAACACATCAGCTGCCTTTCAAGAAAGGGAGTGATTTTAACCAGTGTTGATGGCATTTGACTGTCCATTCTGCAGCTCGCTATCAATGGACAGCCCCATTGTGGTTCCCCATGGGGTCAAGAAGGTGTGACATCATCAGACACCATTCATGCCAACCTCCATCACTGTACTTAACAGGAGTTCATTATACTAGTGGAGGAAACGTCCTCCAAATGTCCATGTCCCCCATCTCTGGAGTGTTTCAAATATCTTTTAAAAACCTTAATTGCCCTACCTCTGAAGTACAGGTGTCATCCTACTGAAGAGTTCAAAGGTGCTATGTGTATGACTCTGAGATATTAGGACTGAATGTCGGAAAGTAACATTAGAAAGTGTGTCACCCAAACAAGGGGGGGGGGGGCTGAACAACATACTCTAGATATTATAACAGGATGCCTTTGAACATAATCCATCATCTTTGTTTTAAATCCCTACTGCCTCTCAAAGTCAGATGTCGTCTTGAGAGCTAATTGCACACCTTGATAAAGTTTGGGCGGTATAATCTTCAAAAATATTATTTCAATGGAATCACTTTATATGTTAACTTTGAAAATGTCAACAGCAGGGGCCAAGTGGGGGAACTTAGGAGGTCTATGCATTTGCCATTTCAAAGCTTAGTTCTCAGGATAGGGCTGGGGACAGCCTGCTGTGCTCCATGTTCTGTATAAACATTTCCAGAAATATTTAGCAGATAATAGGGTTCCCACTGGGACTGTGCATTCAAAGGCACCATATTGCACCACCTACCTTGAAAGAGGTGGATGCCAAAGCTAAGAATGCTGTGTGTGCTTTCCAGAGTGGGTTCTTGCCTGTCCTATGGGATTTCCAAACACACAAAGCAAGGAAAACCTCAAACACCCATATTAAAGGAAAAGCACTGAATAGCTTGTTGAAAGAAAATAACATCATCATCCATGTCTGAGTAATATTCAGTGGCCTTGCATCCTGCAGCAGGTCTGTGAAAGAGTCTGACAACTCGAGAATTGAGGGCCAGAATTCCATGCTTGCAGACTAACACCCATCAATTTGGGAAGCTCTGACATCAGTCTCAATTTCATGTGGGGAAATTAGACATAGTTAAAGTGACAGTAATCTATTTGTTCCTGCAGTTTACCTCCAAAGACACTTCTGAATTTGATCTGAAACTAAAATGCAATCAGACAGAACTAAAACACAATCCTTCTGATTAACTATATGGAAGGAAATACAGCTTTTAGGGGTTTCTACACTTTAAATTCTCCAACAGTGAGCAGGGCACAGTCACAAAAATATTGTACTTTGAAAGTAATAAGAAGAAAAACATACTACACATTGATCCAAATACATGCTCCAGAAACAATCTTTAGCTGCCTACAATGGTCTAACTGAGCCGTATCCAAATACTGAGGATTTTAATCATGCATACAAAGAGAAATCATGTTGTACACAGTATGTATATATGATCTTTCTTCTTCTTAGACAACTTTCACTATGTTGCCACGGGCCTGTCTCAAAGTCTAGAGCTGAAGCAATCTACCCCTCCTCTCCAATTCCGTAAGTAGCTGTGACTATCATAGGCTGTTCACTAACTTTTTTTTTTTAAAGGTGTATATTTAAAACTTTTAAATGTCTGAGAAAAGATTACTGCCATGAAAAAAAAAAAAGGTGGCAAACTAGTAAAACAAAGATATAAACATGAAAAAAAAATGATGTGTGACAATTGTGTTTGACAAGTAAAATAAAATGTGCCAAAGCAAGGAGTTGCTTCTAACATTGCAAAAAAAGCCTCTGGACGAATGGAGCAAGACGTCCCTTCACCGCTCAAGCCTACACCCAAGAACAGTGAAAGCAGACACTCAGATTACAGGAGCAGCAGAAAGCCTGGTTACTATGAAACCTCTTCAAACATTTTTTTTTTTCACGGTTTCGGTTTTTGTTTTTGTTTTTTTCGGAGGTGACGTTCTTTATGTTGCTGCCCTCTTGCACGAAACCTTGAACACCACTCTGGCCATCTTTGAAATAAAGCCTTTCAAAACGCCTTGGGGAGAATTTCTGCGGAAAGTCTTCTCCTTCGCTTGCCTTTCACTGCCCTCTAGTGGACATATGTTGTTATGGCCTGGAAAAGCCAACAGAATTATCCTTTGAACTCTGTTACGTAGATTGCCTTCTATTTGAATACTTGCTTTTTTTTTCTACTTTATTTTTATGTAAATGTCAGCAAAGCCTGAACCAAAAAAAAATATTATAAAGTAAAAAATACAACTCCATATAGAGAAAATAAGAAAACTATCATATGGCTAAAATTCTTTAAAAATCTGATTTAGAGTTATCTTAGAATAGAAAGACAGTCAACCTCGATGTCAATTATTAGAGCCTGGCATCTCCCGAGATTCCAGATAGAAACTGTGCTGGAAAAAATTCTTTTTACACATCTTCCTTCCCAAATAACTAATTTCCCTGCGCAGTCTTATCTCACCCGAAGAAAATTACATTCGGCCCAAGTTTCAGCTCAAGAGTTTATTGCTAAACAAAAAAATAAAAAATGCTGCCGGTGATTTGTGAGGCCATTGAAGGGAAAACGCCCTCATCTAGACCCACCAGACGCCAACCTCTTTGTTCCCTGGCACAGTTGCTGCTGAACTGCTTTCCATAAAGAAAAAATAAACGTGATCTACGAAGGCATTAATAGATCTGATTACATTTGTACAGCAAACGGCTGGGCCCGCATGTCAGCCAGAGTATTCTAAATGTTAATCCACAGGCTTCTCACCGCTCAGGAGATGGCTGTTAAGACTGGGAGCTGATGGAAGCCCCAACATCACACATGTGAATAAGTTTTGGAACCTGCAAATAAGGCTCGTAAAATAATAGCATACTTATGTAAATAATCTGCAGGATTGAAAAAAGTAGGAAAGTGGGTAGGAACAGTGGGACTCAGGGGCACAGGGCAGAAATACAAATCTATGGTGGTGGGACTGGGATCTCAGTTTGTGGGACCAACAGGATCCAGGTGGCCCCAAGCCCTATCTATTATTTGAAAGCACATGTCAAGTTCCATAAACGCCTATCTGTATCTCTATCCTCTTCCTCTGCTTATCTCCTCTCCCCCCTCTATTCTGAGCCTAGCACTTGGCTAATTCAGGAATGGTCCTCATACAGAATATTGTTTTCCTTCAGAGGATGTAATTACAATTTAATACTTCCTGAACAAACCAAAGAAGCACTATGCGGTGGGTACAAAATTGAGAAGAGTTTTCTCACAAGAATTTTGTTATTCAACAAAAAGCTGAGATCATATTTTTCTTTGAGGCCAGACTTATTTTTCTTCCAACTCTCGTAGTTGAAACAGACTAGGTAAACAAAAAAAAGGTCCCCAGATACATACATTGGATAGAACTGATAGGTATAAAAGTATATCAACTTTAGCCCAAATTAACTTTTAATAATTAAAATCCACTGTGGTTGCAGCAATTTCAGCCTACAAAAGGAAGAACTAACTACATAGTAACTTGGGGTATTAGCAAATCCAAACAGAGAACACCATTTTTTAAAAGAGCCTAAATCCAGCCAGGCAGTGGTGGCGCAGGCCTTTAATCCCAGCACTCAGGAGGCAGAGCCAGGCAAATCTCTGTGAGGTCGAGGCCAGCCTGGTCTACAAAGTGAGTTCCAGGACAGCCAGGGCTACTGAGTGAATTCCAGGACAGGCTCCAAAGCTACACAGAGAAACTCTGTCTTGGAAAAAAAAAAAAAAAAAAAAAAAGCTTAAATCTTGAAGACACCCCTTGAAAGGTCATTGAGTAGTTACCGAGTATTGTGCTGAAAGGAAGGAGCTTGGTAACAGATTGGAAAGCAGAAGAGTTCTTTGGTTTTGTTTAATTATGTGAAATTTACAGTGCTGTAAAGATGTCAAGAGACTTCAGTGCTCTCTTGGCTTTGCAGTCAAAGAATGTAGTCTATTCTCCTTCACCTACATGTCCTTCATATTAAATTTTGTAATAGGTGTACATGGTGCTGAAGACTCAAGTATTTGCTCAGCTCCACTGTTACATCATCCAGCAGCCAAACTAAGACCACCCTTGGATGCCTGTTAAGGCCCTAACGGCCATGTTCCTTCAGAATGCATGTGCGGACATCACCCAATGATGGGATTATGAGGTGGAGGTGTGGCTAGTGGTTTACAGGGAGAAGCTTACATGAGAGAGATTAGTGTCCTTATGAAACAGGCCTAGGAGAAAACCTTCACTCACTCACTCCATCTTACATGTGAGCATACTGCCAGAAGGTGCTAAGCAAGACATAAAACGGGTCCTAACCAGCTCCCACTCTGCCTTGATCTTGGGCTTCCAAGCCACCAAAGTTGTTTGAAATGAAATCTTATTGTACATCGACTACCAAGATGATGGCTTTTGTTTTGCAGCCCAAATTAATGAAACCACAGTCCAGGAAAAATTTTGTATAGACTGCCAAGGAAAGAAGGGAAGAAGTGAGGAGGGAAAGAAGGACTTGGAGAATTTGATATGTGATATTTCAAAGCATGAATCAAATAGCATCATAATGGAGAAAGTACAGAATGTTGCTGAACATCTGTTCACTTGTTTATTAGCAACATTATAGCATCATGGGGTATAGTGTAGACTCCAGAATCAAGCTATCCAGCTGTATCATAAACTAGTTGTGTTTTCTCATCTGAAAACTGATCACAAAAATGGTTTCTACGTCAAGGACCAGGGTCTGGGGAAGGAGTGATATACACCATGTCGAAGCACAAAGGTGACTAGAAGAAGCCTTTGAAGCATCCCAAGAAGGTAAATGGCAAAGATCAGGCTTTTGAGCAGAGACAAGAGAAGCAGAAAAGGAACTTAGAACAAACACCACAAGAAAGCCCCCTTGCTATAGGTGCAGTGAAGAAAGCTGGCCAAAAGAAAGCTATTCCTTAAACAACCTGAGATGGTGGTGACCACTTTCTCATCCTTTCCAGACACTGGGATTCCCCTCCATAAGGCCTTGGAATCTGTTGTACATTGCAATAAACATTTCCGGGGGGGGGGGGGGGGGACAACCTCTTCCATGTCTTAGATTTGCCATAAGGAGTGATGGGCAGATGCTTTGGCAGTGTTCAACATGTAAGAACTGCTGCACAAGTGTCATATTGCCATTACTCCATAGCCTACTTTTATCATAGCTATGTGGAGAAGATGGGGAGCTCAAAGCACCAAAATCTTATGCTGTTCTATAGCCAGATACCACCTCACCATGGAGAACAACAGATTGCTGGCTGCACACATAGCTTTTTGAAATCCACTGAAGTTAAGGATAAATTGCTAGGATCACAAGGCTCTTATGACTGCCTATCTTGACCAAAAAGAAATGCACAATTGAACAGGACAATGGTTGGTATTTGTAATACAAAGGACCTTGTTTCTGCATATCTACGGAATGTCTAAGGGCTCAAAAAGTTGAATGCTTCTTCCATGCATGAGTTTCTCAAATTAAACATGTTAATAAATCAAAGAAATGGAATAAAATCAAAATATTACTTTGAATACCAAATGAAGGCCACTTGGAAGGTGTAACCGGGATCCAACCAGTGTAAAGTAGACATGATCCAAGACCCCCACATGTTAAAGACGACATATGGCATAAGAGCCAACTTCCAGTTTGTGTATTTAGTTAATATGTATAAAAGGCAAAGAGTGGGATTGCTGTGGCTTGGTTATATGAGCATGGAGAAGATAATTGAAGCATGAGATTGGAAAGTACAGACTCTTAGGAGAGAAACAATTCCTATACTTTCACTTGCATGCTTCTCTTCTCTATGTAGAAGGGGCAGACATTTAAAAAAGTGGAAGTCATTCAATTACGTTCTCAGCTAACAAGTATCATAAATTTGTACCCACTCACCCATATTTTAATCTCTACACTTCTTCCAGGTGACACCCACCCATGGAGGACCAGAGGAAACCTTTACATCTCCTGAGTTCTCCCAGAAATGAGAGGGATCGTATTCTCAGTATAAAACCCACCTTCCTAGGAACAAAGTCAATGGGCCAAAATCCTTTATTCTGAAACCCAAGAATTATAGAAAAACATTTCCCATCCCAGTATTCCCTATCTCCCTCCATCCATTAGGTTTAACAATTAATGATACCAATCAAATGGAGTGTGGCCATCACGCAGAAGAGAAGAGCTGTCTTCTATCAGGACAGTACCATTTCCACCTTTCCAAGGACACTCTCCAGTATCACAGTTCTTCCTAAAAAGTCTTACTGAGTAGTTAGGCTTTGCCCCAAAAAGGCTTTGATTTGGGTCAGATTGAGACAAATCCGAAGCCATTCAATAAACCCAGCTGACAGTCAGCTCCTTTTCATTCCCCAATCAGTTCGTTCTCTCAAATGCTGGCTGGTATGGTATTTCATAAAGTCTGCAATAAGATCACATAATGATGTTAGAATAAAAAGTATGCTAATAAAGCCCCAACAGTAGAAATTCCAAATGTTTTCATTTAAAGATTTCCCCCTTATCAGCATCCTAGGGAGGATTTAAAGATCATGATTAAATCCTCTTCAAGTTAAAGGGAAGTGGGTCAAAGTCAACATCAAAAACGTTTCCCTAGTAAATTCAACACTTGAACTTGATACTATAAATCAATACCCAAATCTAAAACAATTCCTCATGGTATGATAGTTAACATTGACTGTCAGCTTGAAAGGATCTAGGATCACCTAGAATACAAACCTACTGTATACATGACAGTTGAGATGGGAAGACTCTCCCTAGAGAGGCTACAGTTTGGGGTAAGTGTAAAAAAGAAAGCAAGTTGAGCATACCCATCCATCCCTCTGTTTCCTGGCTGTGGCTACAATCTGACCAGCCACTCCAAGTTCCTACCACTGTGACTGCCATACTGTAATGGACGACACCCTCAAACTGTGAGCCAACATAAGCCGTTTCTTCCTTACTTTGCTATTATCGGGCATTTTATCACAGCCACAGACAGAAACCAATACGCACGGTTTAAAAAAAGGGGGGCGGGGCAAAGCAGAACAAAAACAGTCCTGACCAACAATGGTCCTACAGAGTCCTAGAGACCATTTTCCTATGTGCTTTAGCAACCAAAGCTTGAGGTTAAATCGCCCCAAGAATCTTGGCCCCTTCCTCCCCTACAGTCTCCCCTAAAACCAATGGATCCCACCTTTCCTCTTCAAACGGGCCAGTGACCCCTCAGCCACTTCTGACGTCGGATGTTTACAGAGCCTTGAAAAGATTTCCATCCCACCCATTTTTAAAGCCCTTTCCATCCCATTATGTTCCATAATTTCTGCTTCCCACATTACTACTGTCCCTCCTGGTAAGTCCTACAACAGAGAAAAATTCATCAAACATCTTCCCTTCTTCTTGCCTCTTTGTGACTCTTGTTTCTTTCTCCTTTCTGCAAGCGCTCACCAAGATGTTGAGTTGTCTCTGTCACTGATCAGTGGCTAATTTCCTTTCTTTCAGAACTAAAGAAACTCTTAATTGCCGCCTGCCATATCACTGACATAATCCTAACACTATCACATCACAATGAACAGGAGGCCCATTAATAAACATGCAGCACTGTGAAGAATTTCACTGATCTCTCTCCAGGTCATTAAATCTATACATGTTTGATGGGCAATAAAAGAGAAATTGGGAATGATAATGGCAGCGGTAGGAGGCTGTGGCTGTCCTACTCTGCTTTTACCACCAGAAACGGTAGGAAATGATCCATGTATTTTTTAAATATGTATACGTTCTATTCATTATTGCTAATTTCAAATGCCTATGCATATTTCACAGGCAACTGGTTCATAAATAAAAAGGCTGAGATTTCAGCATTAAATTCTCTCAAGTAGGAACATGATATTCAGTTTAATTATTCAAGGAGATGTGAGGCTGCTCCCTGGCTAGAAAAGTTTCTCTGTGAGAGTGACTTGTAAGGCAGGTGCTGAGCACAATACATTTCTGTTTGTCACCTTTGTGATATGCATATGGATGTTACCCTGTATTAATAAGAGACCAAGCATAAGCATAACTAGGTTCTAATAAAAAAAAAAATCATCAAACCAAAGACCACAGTTACCTTAGATGTTTAACTCCTGTTTTTCACCTTGCAGGTAAATTTAAACACAAACCATATATCATAAAAATAGAATGCTTAAAGTACCTAATGTTAGAAATCAGCAAATTCTATCATAACCAGCATTGAACTAACACAGTCAAAAGTAGTAGATTAAACACTGGCTATTAACAGACAGTGTTTGGGACTTTGTAAGTAGACAGGGTTTCTCTTTTCATCTATCCCTAGATTTTTCGCTACAATTTTTATTGTAAAAAATACATATTAACAAGTCAAAAGGAATGTATTTAATATGTATATAATTACAACATTTCCTTCATCCATTTCCTTCCTCCAAACACTCCCATATTCCCCTCTCCACTCTCCTTCAAATTCATGGCCTCTTTTTTCACTAGTTGCCATTGCAAATAATTAATATAACTGGCTCAATCACATAATATTACTTGTATGTATCAGAAACCCTGTGCATTTTGATGCCTGAGTCTAATGAAGAGTGGACAGTCATCTAGATGTATGATTACACAGATAGGTGTATCCAATGATGATTAAGTAGGATGACCTTATTAGGGCTTGTTTGTCCAGATTCTTCACTGTCTTTGTCTTCAAAAATAATCATTCTTTCCTCCAAATATTTGGAAGGTACTTCTAGTACTTCTAAGATGAGGGTCTTATAGCTTCAGTTGGGAAAAAGTTGATAATTGCTCAAGAACAGGAATAACTAATTAACTTGACAAGCAAAATATAAAAAACAATCATCTAGACTTTAATAAATTCAGAGATATGATACTTTGGAAAACCTTAATAAAGGATTATGAATCTTCAACATATTTTCAAAGATGACAAATTTCCGAATAGGTATTTCATTGCCGATATGCCTTTAGAGAAATGAACTTTTTACTATTCACTAAAAATTATTTCTGTTTATGAAATTCATTTAAACCATGCTTAAAATTTTGGAAGAATTATCATTCCAAAAATAAAACAACAACAAATAAAAAGAGCCAAGAGTAATTATTTGGCTTCCTTGATCTTGAATATGCACAGAAAAAAATAATAATCCAAAAGTATCACAATTGTAACAGACCCTGATATTAAAGACAGATTAACAAGATAAAAAAGTGTATTGATATGTGGAAGTTTCATATATATATATATATATATATGAAACTTATATATGAGACATATATAAATAATATACATTTGAGACACTCCCAGAGAAAGGATGAATCACAAAGAGGTGACTTTGAACCCTGGTTTATGTGGCCTCTTCAGCAAAAAGTGATAAGTGTTTACAGATATGACAAGACAAAGGAAAAGGACTTTGAGATTGCAGGCAGCAACTTGGGACAAAACAAACGAATGGGAAATAAAGTTTAGTTAGCAAAGCCATTTAATAAAGAGCCCTCTGTTATCATACCAGAGCCCCATGAGGTTCTAAGGTTGTCTTCCACCGTTGGGTTAAGTTCTATTGTTCTCCTTCCTTTATGTGTGTGATGTGAGCTGTCAAAAACCTTTGTTTTTGTTAATGTATGTCCTTCTTTTAGGCAAATAAAAGGAGAGAACTTTCAAGCTCCTGCTTCTTCTCAATTGTCTTTGATGCGATGATCCTTCATATTTTGAAGAGGTGTGTTTTGATCTCTCTCAACAGAACAGTTTTCATAACGTGCAAATCCTATGAACAGGTGGTAGAGGGAAGCAGGCAAGTCCCACAGGGAAAGAAAAGCAATTTGAAAGGGAAAGTGCTAGGGAAGGTGTCTAACTGAACTCCCACCATAAGAAAAACAAAAGAAGTATCACTGTCTTATTGCAAGGTAGTTTCTAAGGAAACTCAGAGGGACCCGTAAGGAAATTGACTCAATTCTGCCCCTACAGATATGGCTAAAAAGTTGATCTCTAAAGATTAGCAATAAAATTGATGTGGCAACTTCTGACCTCTCTCGATCTGATGGGAGGAGAATACAAAGTAGCTCTTAACTCTAAAGTAAACTCTGAAATCAAAGTGTATATATAGCTGACTCCTGCCTCTGCAGCTTTACAGGCACATGGTCTCAAGAAAATGAATTCTGTACCTCTCTATGTTCAAGTCGGTCAGTATGTGTTAGTGTTTATATATTGGTGCATGACATATTCAAAGTAGACTTAACTATTGTAAAAAAAATATCATTCTTTGTTTATTTGCTTCTTCACATCTTACTTCAATCGATATCTTTTCTCATTGTCACTAAGTGTTTATAAGTCAGCAACCATTAATTTAGTAATTCTGGAAAATAACAAATTGCTAATGCTTCACAAACTTAAAACATACCATCAATGGATTCTTCATGTACTTCTGGATGCCTTAAAAAACTAAGCTGTCTAACAGTAAAGTGGGGAAGAGGAATGGTGATCCTCAGAGGAAAAAGAAGATGGTTTGTTCAGCATGTAATGGCACACAAGTAAAGCCATGGAAAATGTGGTGACATATAGATTAACAAAAATGGGCTGAGTTTAAGTGTAAGAGCTAGTCAGTAGAAAGCCTGAGCTAATGGCTGAGCAGTTTTAATTAATATAAGCCTCTGTGTGTTTACTTGCGCCTGAGTAGCTGCAGACTGGGTGGGACACAGGAAAACTTTCAGCTATAAATGGTGCCCATTGTGGGGCAAGAGTTTTCACCTAAAACCTGAGAAAGCCTTTTTAAAAAAAATTCTAAAATGGAGCTAAAAACAGCTTCCTAGTTGTGTCTCTCAGGCAAGTCGTGAGCTACAGTATAGTGGGTTCACAGTGGCGTGTGGGCTTGAATGCAGCATGGCGGATTTCTACCACAGTACACAGTGGGATCTCCTCACTCAGCCTTCCTCTTCCCAGAATTCTCTCTGCTTATCCCGCCTATACTTCCTGCCTGGCTACTGGCCAATTAGCATTTTATTTATCAACCAATCAGAGCAACACACATTCACAGCATACAGAACATCCCACAGCAATGACTGACAGGGATAAGAAGTTCAGAGCAGGAAGGAGGCCAAGAAAAAGATTTGAAGATGTGATCCATTGGATTCTACATTTTTAAGCACACTTATTTCTTTTGTGTGTGTATGCGCATGTGTGTGTGTGTGTGTGTGTGTGTGTGTGTGTGTGTGTGT
>CABHPP010123361.1:6203-17438 GCA_902168425.1 Peromyscus attwateri | reverse complement strand
AAACAACCTAATCTAAACTTAAGCTAAGCCTTACGAACAAGTTTTGAATCTATTCTTCCGAGTGTTTTTCTTAGCATAGGGATAAAAAGATATGTCTCTCCAACCACACACAGGGTTATGTAAGGTGTCCTGTTCAGTTTTGCTTTTTTCATTTATATCTTGGACATGATTCATTGCTGACACCTGTGATTTTTCTCATTCTTTTTGATGACTACATGAAATTTCATTATGTGAATGTATCATCATTTTATTAACGAGCTTATATTGAATTCAGTGTGTGAATGAACCATGAACCTCCTTGTGTTTTTGTGTACACTTGGGGAAACTACCTTGTGTCTAAGGGTGTTATGTGGGTGGGTAAGATGACCTAGTAGGCTAAGTCCTCTGCTGCCAAGCCGGACCACTAGGGTTTGACACCTCCCTCCCCCCCCATGATGGAAGGAGCGAACTGACCCCTGATACTTGTCCTCTGACTCTGAAAGTTGTTTTCTGACTTTCACACTTGCACCATGGCACACTCACACAGATACACACACGCACACAAAATAAGGGTTTTGGTTTTTGTTTTTTTTTTAATGTAGTAGAGTTGGGAGTAGTGGCATATCCCTTTAATATTAATGTGTGCATCTCTGTGAGTTCAAGCCCAGCCTGGTCTATGTAGTGAGTTCCAGGCCCACTAAGGCTGCACAGTGAGATCCTGTCTCGAAAAGCAAAACAAACAAAAAACGAATACCATTTTTTAAGGGGGTATATGTGGCCAGGCAGGGTGGCACACGTCTTTTAGTCCCAGTCCCAGTGGGAAGCAGGGGCAGGAGTACAAGGCTAGCCTGGGCTACATAGCTTTTTCTGTTTTTAAAGGTGCATTGAGGATATGTATTTAAGGCTTTGCCAGAGTTTGAGGGAGAGAGAAGTTTAAAGTTTTTCCAACCCCACCCTCCAACGCTGATCTCCAGTCCACTGCGTACTGAGTTGTACATAGTGTCTTTGCATACTGAGTAACTGGGTAGAGGATTCACTTGGGTGGGGAGTAGAGCTCAGTCTCACCACCACTGCCGGCTGCCTGGCTGGTGGTGGAGGCTGGCAGATGGCGAGGGCTCCCCAGCACCCGGCGGCGGCGGCTTGTCACAAACGTCAGGCAAAGTAGGCGAAGCAAGCCCTGAAATAAATCCTGGGGTGGAGGGGACTTGGCTCAGGGAGGGAGGCTGAGAAATGCTTGCTCAGAACTGAGCAGGGAGGAAGTCTCCAGCCCTAAAGAGGACAGAGGAGGTTCTGGAACATGCCCTCCGCACCCCCCCCCCACCTGCGCCCCCGAGTGACCCCTGCCTAACCCTTACAGTGGGGATTCCCACTAAATGCCATAGTTGAAGGACCCTGATGGCTCTGATTGCTAGAGCGCTCTGGGCTGTTTGGGGCCTGGCCATTCTGGTTCCCTCAGACCTCTCGGTTAATCCTGGAGTACCTCTGCACTACCCCTCAGTGGAGTGGGGTGGGAAGGCAGGAGGCTAATCTCCTTCGTACCCTGCATGCCCTTCCTGGTTAATCTAGTAGAAAGGTCCTTAGAGGATGGGAGAGGTTACAGCTGCTTTTAAAGTGTGTTGAAAGTGAGGTATCTTGTCTCCCTCACCCTGCTTGTGTGGGATTAAACACAGGCTAAGCACTCTGCTGTTGAGATACAACTCCAGAACAAACACACAAACAGATTTATTTATTATTTTTAATTCTCTGTGTGTGCCTCTATGTGCCTATGTGTAGGTATATGTACATGAATGAAGGTGCCCGTCAAGGCCAGAAGAGGATGTCAGATCCTCTGGAGGTCCCTTAGAGGCTGTTGTGAACCTCCTGGTGTGGGTGCTGGGACCTGAACTCCTGTCCTCTGGAAGAGCAGTACTTAACCCCAGAGCCATCTCTTCGACCCCATTTTCCGCATTGTTTTAATGTTTGGGGGTTTGTTTTTGCTTGGGGTTTGAGACAGGGTCTCAGTATGTAGCTGGGACCAGCAAAAACTCATGGTCTTCCTGCCTCAGCTCTTCAGTGTCAAGATTACAGGCATGTTATGTGCCACCACGTCCAGCTGGTTCTGTGCTTTGGTTTGTGTTTTTATTTTTTAATTTTATTTTAATATTATGTGCGTTGGTATTTTGCCATGAGTGTTGGGTCCCCTGGAACTGGAGTTACAGACAGTTGTGAGCTGCCATGTGGGTGCTGGGAATTGAACCCGGGTCCTCTAGAAGAGCAGTCAGTGCTCTTAACCTCTGAGCCATCTCTCCAGCCCTGGTTTGTGTTTTTATAAAGTCACCTACTGTGTTCCACTCTAGGGCAGAACCACTTTGTGCTTTCCCAAGTTCCCTGAGCCTGATGGGGGAGAACAGAGCCCCCAGTCTGACCAGACTACATCCCAGGAGTAACCCACAAAGTAACTGAAGGGTAAGATGACCTTGAACTAACTGCGATCATGACCAGGTTATCCCCCTCTCCTAGGTTTACCCATCCTACATCTAAATCTATAAATGAAGGCCTTGGATGGTGTGTTGGCCAGTCAACAATTTACGTCAACTTGATACCAGCTATATTCACCTGAGAGGAGGGAACCCCAATTGAGAAAATGGGCTGTAGACAAGCCTGAGGAACATTTTCTTAATTAGTGATTGATATGGGAGGGCCCAGCCCATTGTGGGTGGTGCCAGGGTGGAAGCCAGGCATGGTGGTGCACGCCTTTAATCCCATCACTCAGGAGGCAGAGAGAGGCGGATCTCTGAGTTTGAGGCCAGCCTGGTCTACAAATTGAGTTCCAGGACAGCCAGGGCAGTTACATAGAGAAGGTCTGTCTCCAATAACAAACAACAACAACAACAAAAAACCCCAAAAAAACCAAAACAAAACAAAAAAATAAGGAAAAAGAAAAAGGCAGGCTAAGCAAGTCATGTGGAGCAAGCCAGGAAGCAGCACTCCTCCATGGCCTCTGCATCAGCGCCTGCCTCCAGGTTCCCGCCCCCTCTTGTGTTCCTGTCTTGACTTCTTCTAGTGATGAACAGTGACATGGAACTGTAAGCCAAACAAACCCTTTCCTCCCCAACCCCAAGTTGATTTTGGTCATGGTGTTTCAACATGGCCTTGTTTTTCTGATCCTTCTCCTCCAGTCTCTCAAGTGCTGGGACTACAGGCATGCACCAGCAAGCTCAGCTTAGGCCAGGTGTAGGCAAGAGTAGTTATTTTTTGAGACAGCCTCACACAGTAGGACTCTGGCTGACCTGGAACTCATTATCAGGCAGGAGCTTTTGTTGCTGTTGTTTTGTGCTACTAGGAATTGAACCCAGGGCCTCATGGATGCTTGGCAAACACTCTCAACACTGACCCACACCGCCCAGCTCCGGGTTCATTTTATAATTATCAATAGGAAATGGAAGTAATACTCTCTCCCTCCCTCCCCTCCTCTTATCACCCTGTGAAATGAAATTTTGGGCTAAGTTTGTTTGCCTTCTGACTTCTAGGCAGGGACCTAGTCTGTTCACTGCTCTGTCCTCAAGCAATACCTATCTCTGGGACACTGGGTGTCCCCAAAGGCTGGAGGGTGGGGTAGGAAGTGGTTTTAGTTTATAAATGTTGACAGTCTCCAGGAAGGATGGCCAGCAGGTAAGATTGGAGACCTTATCCTGGAAGACTTCCAGGAGGAGGAGAGGCAAAGAAAATAACTCTGAGCCAGAACAAAGCATCCCGATTAAGAAGAGATTCTGATCACAGAGCATCCTGATTAAGGAGGAACTCTGAGCACAAAGCATCCCGATTAAGGAGGGACTCTGAGCACAAAGCATCTCCATTAGGGAGGGACTATGAGCACTGGCCTAGAACAGTCCTGGCCCTGCCAGTCACTCAGAAGGAAAGGCCTGAGTCTGGAGGGTAATAAACCCAGTTTCGTTCCTCCCTTCCCTGTAATTACCTGACCTAGGACACTCCCCAGAGACTGTCCACCACTCCCCTCCCCCAGCTCTTCCCACTGTCACCTGGAGACATTCAAGTTCTAGGAGATGCCTGAGATGGCCCATTACAGGGCCAACAAGATGTCACAGTAGGTAAAGGTGGCTGCTGAACTCAGTCCCTGAGGCCCACATGGTGGGAGGAGAAATCTGACCTCCACATGAGTTATGATACACACACACACACACACACACACACACACACACACACACACACACCCAATGAAATATAATTTAAAATTTAAAAATGTTTTTTTAGTTAGTTTCATCTGTTGGTGGTGCACACTTGTAATCCTAGCACCCAGGAGGTAGAGGCGGAAGGATCGAGGTTGTTGCTGGAGAGATGGTTCCGTGGTTAAGAGCATTAACTGCTCTTCCAGAGGACCCGGGTTTGGTCCTTGGCACCCATGTGGAAGCTCACAACCATCTATAACTCCAGTTCCAGGGATATCAGACCCCCTCTTCTGGCCTTCTTGGCCTTCTCAGAAACCAGGTATGTGTCAGACAGACAGACATGCAGGCAAAGCACCTATACACATTTTTTAAAAAAGTCCAAGGTCAAGGTCATCCTTGACTATATATTGATATATTGAGTTCCTCTGCTGCCAGCCTGAACTACATGAGACCCTATCTCAAAAACAAACAAGTTATTAATTAATTTTTTTTTTAAGATAGGGTTTTTTTCTGTGTAGCCCTGGCTATCCTGAAACTTACTCTGCTTTAAAAAAAGAAAAAAAAAAAAGGTTTAATCTGTTTTTATCATTTCTTTTCTTTAAATTTTTTTTTTATTTATTATGTTTGTTTTTTAGATAAGGATTCACTATGTAGCTGGCCTGGAACTCAAATCTTTATCAGTGGCTCTCAACCTTCCTAATGCTGTGACCCTTAATGCAGTTCCATAAAATTATTTTTGTTGCTACTTCATAACTGTAATTTTGCAACTGTTACTACGAACCATAATGTAGATACCTATATTTTCCTATGGTCTTAGGCGATCCCTGTGAAATGGTTGTTGGACCCCCAAGGAGGTCATGACCCACGTGTTGAGAACTGCTTCTCTCTATAGACCACAGGCTGCCCTAAAACTCATGGAGATCCATCAGCCTCTGCCTCCAGAGTGCTGGGATTAAGGTCCTGAGATACCAGGCCTGGCCTTCTCTGGTTTTTTGTTTGTTTATTTTGGCTTCTTTTGGAGCAAAGTGTCCTGTAGCCCAGACTGGCATCTAGTTCACTTTGTAGCTGAAGTGAACTCCTGATCCTTCTGCCTCCATCCCTCAAGGGCGGTGCTGACAGGGTCCATAGTCTCCTCTTCTCAGCATCTTCCTCCTTCATCTGCAGTGTTGGAGTTCAGCAATGGCCTTGCACACACTTGGTAAGCTTTATCCCACTGAATGACATCTTTAGATCACATCTCTTTCTTTTTAACCTTTAAAGAATGTGGCTCGCTGGGCGGTGGTGGCACACGCCTCTAATCCCAGCACTTGGGAGGCAGAACCAGGCGGATCTCTGTGAGTTCGAGGCCAGCATGGGCTACCAAGTGAGTCCCAGGAAAGGCGCAAAGCTACACAGAGAAACCCTGTCTCAAAAAACCAAAAAAAAAAAAAAAATGTGGCTGCCAGAGCTGGGAGTGTGGCTAAGTGATAGTTTGTCTAGCAAGTTAAAGGCCCCAGGTTCAATCCTCAGGACCTTAAACAAACAGAAAGGAACGTGGCTTCAGGAAATATGGAAGTCACACCTGTGGGTCATGCCTGTTGACGATGTGGGTCTAGATATTTGGTAAAGGAGACATTAGTGAAAGATGTATTGCTCTTCCTTCCCACTGAAGTTGGAGGAGAAAAGGCCCAAACCTTAGGTATCCAGAACAGACTTGCCAGGAGGCCTCTTGGCAGGGAGAACTGAAAAAACCCGAAAGATCTGCCTGCTCCCCTTCCTGGAAGGCTCTCAGGGCAGCAGCAAGTTTTGCATATCTTGAATGATTTTAAGATATCTTCACACTATGGTCTTCCATGACCCATGACTCAAACCTAACCTAGTTAGGCAGTGATCTCCCAAGCTCCCCCCCCCCCCCCTTTTTTTTGAGCTAGGGTCTCACTATGTGGCTCTGGCTGTCCTGGAACTTGCTATGTAGACCAGACTGGCCTAGAACTCCCGGGGATTGCCTTCCTCTGTTCCCTGAGTGCTGGGATTAAAGGTGTGTGCCACCACACCTGGCTTCTTCTTAGCCTCTTTGAAGGTGTTTTTATTCTACAGATACTTCTTAACTCCACCTGGTGACAAGCCCAGGTACATGACATCCACAGAAGATTCCTGACACGATTTCACCCAATAGTGTCTGATCTCTCATCAGACTACTGGAGCAGCAGCCACTGTACTGACAGCCTGAGCTTGCATCATCCTGCCCCTTCACCCCCACCCCCCAAGGTGCTGGAGCAGTGTGGGGGCTCCCTCCCTCGGGAGGATGATGCTAGCTGGGGATATGGATAATCCAGAGACTGGATTATCTGCCTCTAATTTTGTACAAACATAAGCAGGTAGTGTATATGTAAGCTGGATGTTAACGTGTGTGTGTGTGTGTGTGTGTGTGTGTCTGTGTGTCTGTGTGTCTGTGTCTGTGTGTGTCTGTGTGTTTTGAGTGGAGAGGGCAGCCCTAGAATAAGCCCCTCAACCCATGTATCTGCCATCCAGAGCGTGAATCCAGTCACATTGTTTATCAGTCGGGAGCAGTCTGAGTGGTATTTAGGGTTGGCGATCTGACACATTCTAGCCACTAGAGATACAATGTTTACACAAAGATACGTTTGAACTTGTTGCTCTTGCAGAGGACCTGGGGTCTGTTCCCATCACCCACATGGTGGCTCATAGCCATGCATACTTCCAGATCCAGGGGATCCAGTGGGTACCAATAGGCATTCTCATATATACATAAAATAAACACAATAAAATAAAAGGAAGTGGATTGGGGAGTTAGGACTTTAGTTCAGTGGCTGAGTGCATGCTCATTCTACACAGGCTGTAGTACCATCCCATCAGCATGAAGGAGAAAACTGTCTCTGGTTTGCTCCATGGAGACACAAAAAAGGGTCCCTGGTTTATAGTGGTGCAGTCTCTCTAGAGAAAGGGAGAGAAACAAAATGGGTCACAGGAGCCAAGCAAGGCTGCCCTTCACAGCTCAAGAGTCCGGCTCTGACTGGACCTTGCAGAAAGCTTTGGAGATGCATTCCAAAAAGAACTCTGCCTGGTAGCTAAGGCTGATGGTTCACATCTGTGACCCCAATGGTTCAGGGGGCAGAGACCAGAGGATGGCTATGTGTTCGGGGCTAGGTTAGGCTACATAGTGAGACTGTGTCTCAGACAAAACCACAAAGAACCTTTCTCCTCCTCTTCTTCCTCTTTCTCCTTCTTCCTTTCCCAGTGAATTTTTATTAGTAGTTGCATCATGATTTAGGGTCCCAGGGTAGGGACCATCATATACCCAGGTTCCCCTTTACTATCTGGGAAGGACAGAGAACAAAGCAGAACCAGGTCAGATCTTCCCAGGAAACGTGCCTTCTGCTCTGGGGCCATCCCAGGCTGAGACCCTTGATACTGGGCAGAGGGACTTGTGTATACACTGGTACCACTCATATGCAGAGATATCCTCAGTACACACACACACACACACACACACACACACACACACACCTTGTGGTCATTCCCTTCTTGAAGTGATGGAAGTCCTGGTTAAAAAAAAAAACAAAAAACAAAAACCTTTACTCCTAAAAGAAAGAAAGATAGAAGGGGAAAACCAAAAACAACCTGCACGAGGTGATCCATGCCTGCAGCCCCAGAGCTGGGACTTGGGGTTTTCCCTGACTGTTGCCCTTGCTCAGTGGGTCCTTAACTGCCACAGCAGAAGGCTCTGGGGTCCCAGGGGACACCAGACATGAACTCCTTCTCTTGGATTTTCTTTTTACTGGTTCTGTCCAACCTCACTTCCTGTCATAGAGAAAGGACTGCTCAGGAGCAAGTCATACACCCCTACCACCACAATCACACACACACACACACACACACACACACACACATACACACACACACACACACACACACACACACACACCCCACACCACCCCGAGGCTCAACTCCTACTTAGATACCACAGGACACATTCCCTTGACCGGGAAGGGCGGGCCTGGCCTGGTTTCCTTTGAAACTTTAGTTCAGAAACGACACCTCCTTTCCTGGTCCTTTCCCTGTTCACCACCCAGTGCTAAGCTGGCAGGAGAGTAGAGGAGATGGCTGGTTAGTGGGAGGGGTGGGCGCAGGGGTGGAGGTGAGCGGGCTGATGTCTGCACCTTTCTCTTCTGGCACGGCCCTATCTAGAGGAGCCAGAATCCTGAAGCAAAGGGCAAAGGAGAAGAAACCAACGTTCTTTCTGGGCATCTGGCTGCTGTTTTACATCCAAGATCAAACGAGGGAGCTTGGTGTCGTGTCCTCATACCCTCCTGTCCTTTGGTCCCTAGCATATGGTTGTCCTGTGGTGGATGTGCCTCATACACACACATACATACATGCACACACACACACACACACACACACGAGCACATATGTGTGCACGCACCACACACACACACACACACACACACACACACACACACACCCCTACATTGTTGAAGGTTGCTGCTGCCTCCTGGGAAGGGAGTGAGGGAAAAGCTCCCATCTCGTGTGGGTGGTCACATACCTGTCCTCCTGGGAGGTGACACTTGCACTCCACCTCCACAGGTTTCAGGTGAGCCTCACCCTAGCCTTGGCCCCATGCTGTCAGGGTGGGCAGCAGGGATGGAAGGATCGAGCTGGCCTAGTGCCAGCAAGGAGGGCGCTCTCAGCTGCTTCTGAACCTGCCAGCAAACCAACTCTCCCAAGGACTAAATCTGAATGAAACTCCGCTGAGGGCCTATTAACAATGTTTGGTCCAGACTGCTGGAAAAGCCTCATGGATGCCTGAGAAAAACACCCAGAGACCTCTTGAGGATGGGTGGGGGTCCCATCCTTGCTGATGAGTTGTGTGAAGGCCAAACTTGGGGCCTTGGCTGGACAAAATGAGACTGGTAGCCCGAAGTAGTTGCCATCCCTGAATCGGGACTGCCTGACTGGATGTGTCTTCACCCCATTAGGCAGGGGCTGGGACTGTAATTGCTGTAATTCGTTGATGAATGCAATCTGCAGCCGGCTTCTCTCTGTGTGACAGGTCTCAATTACAGCTGCCAAGGGATCCGGGGACTGGATGTTGTTTTCACCTCCTTTCCTGGTCTCCCCACCCCAAAACAAGAGGGGTTCTTAAGACCAGTTAGGTGAACAGCCATGTACCCACTGATGCCTGGAGGTAGAATTTTAGAAGAAATGGCAGTGGAGAGGAAGAAAAGAGTATGAAATGGTGTATGGATTTATTTATTGATTTGATTTGATCCAGGGTATCTTTGTGCAGCCCCGGCTGGCCTGGAACTCTCCGGATAGAAGCAGATTCTCCTGACCTGCCTCCCAAGGGCTGGAATTGCAGGCATGAGCCACTACACCTGGCTTCTTGTTGTTGATTGCGTATTTGCTGTTTTGACAGGTTGTAGCTAAGGATGAGCTTGGGTTTCTGATCCCACTGTCTCTACTTCCTCAGTGCTCGGATTACGGGCCATGCCATCACCCTTGGTTTTATGGGTGTTTCGGACTGAATCCAGGGGATCTAGGCAAGCATTGTATATAAAAGGAGCCACATAACCAGCCCCTTGATTTGTTTATTTCTTTTTTAAAAGACAGTGTTACTCTGATCTCTAGTCAGCCTTCTCAACCCTTTTAAAATTTGTCTTTTTTCTCGTTCACCCTGGAAGAAGGTTGGTGCCAACTCCCACTTACATTCATTTCCCTGGGCAGTGTCTGGCACAGGGCAAGCATTGGATAATGTTTTGAATTTTTTAATTCATTAATTTTGAGACAGGGTTTCTCTGTGTAGCCCTGGCTGTCCTGGAACTCACTCTGTGGACCAGACTGGCCTCGAACTCAGAGATCTGCCTGCCTCTGCCTCCCGAGTGCTGGGATTAAATGTGTGTGCCACCATGCATGGCCATTTTTTTCTTTTTTCTTTTCTTTTCTTTCTTTCTTTCTTTCTTTTTTTTTTTTTTTTTAATTTAAGACAGGGTCTCACTACATAGCCATGGCTGCCCTAGAACTCACTCTGTAGACCAGGCCAGCCTTGAACTCACAGAGATCCACATGCTTCTACCTCACTCATCCTGACTTTAAAGGTATGTATTACCTAGGTTGGGCATGTTTTTAAGACAGATTGATGTTTTTAGGTAGATGGATAGATGGATGGATTGATGGAGTTGATAAATGGACAGATGGATGGATGGACTAGAAAATGTATAGGTGGATGGATGGGCAGAGAGGAAGTTGACTAGAGAGAAGGCTGAGTTGGGCTGGAGCAACTGGACTGTCTTTGGATATGTTCCTTCTGCATTCCCATCCCCCACAACTGCTTTTTGTTTGGCTTTGGGAGTAACTAACACACATACATTTAGATGCAAGAACCAGATCAACTTCCAGAGCCAATTAGAAGTTAGTTAAACTGGGCGGTGGTGGCGCACACCTTTAATCCCAGCACTCGGGAGGCAGAGGCAAGCTGATCTCTGTGAGTTGGAGGCCAGACTGGTCTACAGAGCTAGTCCAGGACAGGCTCCAAAGCTACAGAGAAACCCTGTCTCGAAAAACCAAAAAAAAAAAAAGAAGTTAGTTAAAAGTGTCATCCTGGAATAATTGATGCCTTTGCCTCCCTCCACAGAAAGTTAGGGTTTAACCACACAAACACAGTGTTTGATGAAAATACTTCCAACAGACAGCTGACGGCAGTGCCGAAGACTGCCTACAAATAAAACTGTTTAAAAATACGAGACAAGGGAGAGAGTAGGAGGCACGGAGGGAAAGAGAGAGAGAGCGTTTGGTGTCTTGCAGCTGGTAAGATAATCAAAACGCTGGGACCGGAAAGGCGGGAGTTAAGATGGGAGGCATCTTAGGACTTCCCAGGGGTCAGGGACAAGGGACCATGGGTAGAAAGTTTCCAAAGAAGATGGAAGGTTGGTGAGATGTGGTAGGGAAAGATGCTTGCGGCCAAGCCTGATGACCTGAGTTGGATCATTGGGAACCATGTGGTGGGAGCAGAGATATGACTCCTCTAAGTTGTCCTCTAATTTCCACATGTGCAATGTGGCGTGCGTGCGTGCGTGCGTGCGTGCGTGCG
>CABHPP010123360.1:58453-73415 GCA_902168425.1 Peromyscus attwateri | reverse complement strand
CTGAGCAAAACAGTAGCTTCTCTTCCATCCAATGCACTGGACTGGCTGGGAACAGACGCGAGTGTCTTTTGCCCTCTGTATCTCAATGGGAGCCCTATAGTAACTTTCCTTACTCGAAAAGAAATGTTGCTCGTAGGATAAGAGACTGTATGTGATTCAACTCCCTCTAGGAAGGTGAATTCAACACTGGCTTGCCTAAAGAGAAAAACACTGTGCTTTTGAGAAAAGCGCACTCTTCTAACTATATGTTGTTTCATATACAGCCAGAACAGTGAGCTGGCTCAGAACAGAAAAACTGTGCTTCCTAACCACAAGGACCATATCTAGTTCAACTCTGCTTAGGAAACTGAGCAAAACAGTAGCTTCTCCTCCATCCAAGGCACTGTATGTCTGGGAAGAGACGCGAGTGCCTTTTGCCCTGTGTATCTCAATGGGCACACAATAGTGACTCTCCTTACCCAAAAAGTACTGTTGCTAGTCGGATAAGAGACTGCATGGAATTAAACTTCGTTTAGGAAGGTGAATTCAACACTGCCTTGCTAAAGAGAAAAACATTCTGCTTTTGAGAAAAGCACAATCTTCTACTATATGGAGTTTTCTATACAACCAGAACAGTAGCTGGCTCAGTACAGATAAACTGTGCTTCCTAACAACACGGACCATATTTAGTTCAACTCTTCTTAGGAAACTGAGCAAAACAGTAGCTTCTCTTACAACCAATGACCTGGACTGACTGGGGACAGACGTGAGTGCCAGTTGCCAAGTGTAAAACAATGGGAGCCCAATAGTGACATTCCTTACCGAAAAGAACTGTTGCTCAGAGGAAAAGAGACTGCATGGGATTCAACTCCATTTAGGATGATGAATTCTGCACTGGCTTGCCTAAAGAGAAAAACACTCTGCCTTTGAGAATAGCGTACTCTTCTACTATATGGAGTTTCCTATAGAGCCAGAACAGTGAGCTGGCTCAGACACAAAAACTGTGCTTCCTAACCACAAGGGCCATATCTAGTTCAACTCTGTTTAGGAAACTGAAGAAAACAGTAGCTTCTCTTCAATCCAATGCACTGGACTGGCTCAGAAACTAAGAGAGTGCCATTTGCCCTGTGTGTCTCAAAGGGAGCCCAGTAGTGACTTTTCTTACCCAAAAAGAACTGTTGCTTGTAGGATAAGAGACTGCATGTGATTCAACTCGTTTAGGAAGGTGAATTCAACACTGGCTTTCCTAAAGAGAAAAACACTCTGCTTTTGAGTAAAGCACACCGTACTTTTATATGGAGTTTCCTATACAGCCAGAAGAGTGAGCTGGCTCAGAACAGAAAAACTGTGCTTCCTAACAACACGGGCCATATCTAGTTCAATTCTGGTTAGGAAACTGAGCAATATAGTAGCTTCTCTTCCACCCAATGCACTGGACAGGCCTGGATTATACGCGAGTGCCAAATGCCCTCTGTATTTCAAGGGGACCCAATAGTGTCTTTCCTTACCCGCAAAGAACTGTTGCTCTTAGGATAAGAGACGGCATTTGATTCAACTCCCTCTAGGAAGGTGAATTAAACACTGGCTTGCCTAAAGAGAAAAACACTCTGCTTTTGAGCAAAGCGCACTCTTCTACTATATGGAGTTTCCTATGCAGCCAGAACAGTGAGCTGGCTCAGAACAGAAAAACTGTCCTTCCTAACCACAAGGACCGTATCTAGTTCAACTCGGCCTAAAAAACTGAGAAAAACAGTAGCTTCTCTTCCATCCAAGGCACTGTATGGCTGGGAAGAGACGCGAGTGCCATTTGCCCTGTATATCTCAATGGGACCACAATAGTGACTTTCCTTACCCAAAAAGAACTGTTGCTAGTCGGATAAGAGACTGCATGGGATTAAACTTCGTTTAGGAAGGTGAATTCAACAATGGCTTGCTAAAGAGAAAAACATTCTGCTTTTGAGAAAAGCTCAATCTTCTACTATATGAAGTTTCCTATACAGCCAGAACAGTAGCTGTCTCAGAACAGAAAAACTGTGCTTCCTAAACACACGGGCCATATCTAGTTCAACTCTGCTTAGGAAAGTTAGCAAAACAGTAGGTTATCTTCCATCCAATGCACTGTACTTGCTGGGAACAGACGCGAGTGCCATTTGCATTGTCTATCTCAATGGGAGCCCAATAGTGCCTTTACTTACCTGAAAAGAACATTTGCTTGTAGGATAAGAGACTGCATGTTATTCAGCTCCGTTTAGGAAGGTGAATTCAACCCTGGGTTGCCTAAAGAGAAAAACACTCTGCTTTTGAGAAAAGTGCACCCTTCTAGTATATGGAGTTTCCTATACAGTCAGAACAGTGAGCTAACTCAGAACAAATGAACTGTGCTTGCTAACCACACTGGGCATATCTAATTCAACTCTGCTTAGGAAACTGAGCAAAACTGTAGCTTCTCTTCCATCCAATGCACTGTACTTGCTGGGAACAGACACGAGTGCCATTTGCCCTGTGTATCTCAATGGGAGCGCAATAGTGCCTTTCCTTACCCGAAAAGAACAGTTGCTCATAGGAAAAGAGACTGCATGTGATTCAACTCCTTTTAGGAAGGTGAATTCAACCCTGGGTTGCCTAAAGAGAAAAACACTCTGCTTTTGATAAAAGCGCACTCTTCTCCTATATGGACTTTCTTACACAGCCAGAACAGTGAGCTGGCTCAGCACAGAAAAACTGTGCTTCCTAACCACACGGGCCATATCTAGTTCAACTCTGCTTAAGAAACTGAAAAAAACAGTAGCTTCTCTTTCATCCAATGCACTGTACGGGCTGGGAAGAGACGCGTGTGGCTTTTGCCCTGAGTATCTCATGGGGAGCCAAATAGTGACTTTCCTTACCCCAAAAGAACTGTTGCTCGTAAGATAAGAGACTGCATGTGATTCAACTCCGTTAAGGAAGGTGAATTCAACACTGACTTGCCTAAAGAGAAAAGCACTGTGCTTTTGAGAAAAGCGCACTCTTCTACTATATGGAGTTTCCTATACAGCCAGAACAGTGAGCTAACTCAGATCAAATGAACTGTGCTTGCTAACCACACAGGGCATATCTAGTTCAACTCTGCTTAGGAAACTGAGCAAAACAGTAGCTTCTCTTCCATCCAATGCACTGTACTGGCTGGGAACAGACGCGAGTGCCATTTGCCCTGTGTATCTCAATGGGAGCACAATAGTGACTTTCCTTACTCGAAAAGTACTGTTGCTCATACGATCAGAGACTGCATGTGATTCGACTCAGTTTAGGAAGGTGAATTGAACTCTGGGTTGCCTAACGAGAAAACCACTCTGCCTTTGAGAAAAGCATACTCTTCTAATTTTCTCACGGGAGCCCCATAGTGATTTTCCTTACCCAAAAGAACTGTTGCTCGTAGGATAAGAGAGTGCATGTGATTCCACTCTGTTTCGGAAGGTGAATTCAACACTTGTTTGCCTAAAGAGAAAAACACTCTGCTTTTGAGAAAAGCGCACTCTCCTACTATATGGTGTTTCCTTTACAGCCAGAACAGTGAGCTGGCTCAGAACAGAAAAACTGTGCTTCCTAACCACCCGGGCTATATCTAGTTCCACTCTGTTTAGGAATCTGAGTAAAACAGTAGCTTCTCTTCCATCCAAAGCACTGTACTGGCTGGGAACAGATGCGAGTGGCTTTTGCCTTGTGTATCTCAACGGGAGCCCAATAGTGACTTTCCTTACCAGAAAAGAAATGTTGCTCGTAGCATAAGAGTGTGCATGTGATTCAACTCTGTTTATGAAGGTGAATTCAACCCTGACTTGCCTAAGAGAAAAGCACTCCGCTTTTCAATAAACTCACTCTTCTACTATATGGAGTTTCCTATACAGCCAGAACAGTGAGCTGGCTCAGAACAGAAAAACTGTGCTCCCTAACCACCCAGGCCATATCTAGGTCAAGTCTGCTTAGGAAACTGAGCAAAACCGTAGCTTCTCTACCATCCAATGCACTGTACTGGCTGGGAACAGACGCGAGTGTCTTTTGCCTTGTGTATCTCAAAGGGAGCCCAATAGTGACTTTCCTTACCCCCAATGAACTGTTGTTCTTAGGATAAGAGACTGCATGTGATTCAACTCCGTTTAGGAAGGTGAATTCAACACTGGCTTGCTTAAAGAGAAAAACACTCTGCTTTTGAGAAATGCGCACTCTTCTACTATATGGAGTTTCCTACACAGCCAGAACAGTGAGCTGGCTCAGAACAGAAAAACTGTGCTACCTAACCACACAGGCCATATCTAGTTCAACTCTGCTTAGGAAACTGAGCAAAACAGGGGCCTCTCCTCCATCAAAGCACTGTAGTGGCTGAGAAAGGACGCGAGTGCCATTTGCCCTGTGTATCTCAACGGGAGCTCAATAGTGACTTTCCTTCCCCCAAAAGAACTGTTGCTCGTAGGATAAAAGACTGCATGTGATTCCACTCTGTTTTGGAAGGTGTATTCAACACTTGTATGCCTAAAGAGAAAAACATTCTGCTTTTGAGAAATGCACACTCTTCTACTATATGGAGTTTCCTAGACAGCCAGAACAGTGAGCTGGCTCAGAACAGAAAAACTCTGCTTCCTAAACACACGGGCCATATCTAGTTCAACTCTGCTTAGGAAACTGAGCAAACCTGTAGCTTATCTTCCATCCAATGCACTGTACTGCCTGGGAAATGACGTGAGTTGCTTTTGCCTTGTGTATCTCAATGGGAACCCAATAGTGACTTTTCTTACCCCGAATGAACTGTTGCTCATAGGATAAGAGACTGCATATGATTCCACTCCTTTTAGGAAGATGAATTCAACACTGGCTTGCTTAAAGAGAAAAACACTCTGTTTTGAGAAAAGCGAACTCTTCTATTATATGGAGTTTCCAATACAGCCAGAACAGAGAGCTGGCTCAGAACAGAAAAACTGTGCTTCCTAACCACACGGGCCATATCTCGTTCAACTCTGCTTAGGAAACTGAGCAAAACAGTACCTTCTCTTCCATCCAATGAACTGTCCTGTCTGGGAACAGACCCGAGTGCCATTTGCCCTGTATATCTCAATGGGAACCCAATAGTAACTTTGCTTACCCCAAAATAACTGTTGCTGGTAAGATAAGACACTGCATGTGATTCAACTCCGTTTAGGAAGGTGAATTCAACACTGGCTTGCCTAAAGAGAAAAATACTCTGCTTTTGAGAAAAGCGCACTCTTCTACTATATGGAGTTTCCTATGCAGCCAGAAAAGTGAGCTGGCTCAGAATAGAAAAACTGTCCTTCGTAACCACACGGGCCATATCTAGTTCAACTCTGCTTTGGAAACCGAGCAAAACAGTAGCTTCTCTTCCATCCAATGCACTGTACTGGCTGGGAACAGACGTGAGTGCCATTTCCCCTGTGTATCTCAATGGGAGCCCAATAGTGACTTTCCTTACTCGAAAAGAACTGTGTATCTCAATGGGAGCCCAATAGTGACTTTCCTTACTCGAAAAGAACTGTTGCTCGTAGGATCAGAGACTTCATGTGATTCGACTCCATTTAGGAAGGAGAATTGAACCCTGGGTTGCCTAAAGGGAAAAACACTCTGCTTTTGAGAAAAGCGCACTCTTCTCCTATATGGAGTTTCATATGCAGCCAGAACAGTGAGCTGGCTCAGAATAGAAAAACTCTGCTTCCTAAACACACGGGCCATATCTAGTTCAACCCTGCTTAGGAAACTGAGCAAAACAGTAGCTTCTCTTCTATCCAATGCCCTGGACAGGCTCAGAACCGAAGTGAGTGCCATTTGCCCTGTGTGTCTCAACGGGAGCCCAATAGTGACTTTCCTTACCAGAAAAGAATTGTTGCTTGTAGGATAAGAGACTGCATGTGAATCAACTACTTTTAGGAAGGTGAATTCAACACTGGCTTTCCTAAAGAGAAAAACACTCTGCTTTTGAGAAAAGCACACCCTTCTAGTATATGGAGTTTCCTATACAGCCAGCAGAGTGAGCTGGCTCAGAACAGAAAAACTGTGCTTCCTAACCACAAGGGCCATATCTAGTTCAATTCTGCTTAGGAGACTGAGTAAAACAGTAGCTTCTCTTCCATCCAATGCACTGTACTGGTTCGGAACAGACTCGAGTGGCTTTTGCCCTTTGTATCTCAATGGGAGCACAATAGTGACTTTCCTCACCCGAAAAGAACTGTTGCTCATAGGATAAGAGACTGAATGTGATTCAACACCTTTTAGGAAGGTGAATTCAGCACTAGCTTGCCTAAAGAGAAAAACACTCTGTTTTTGAAATGCATACTCTTCTACTCTATGGAGTTTCCTATACAGCCAGAAGAGTGAGCTGGCTCAGAACAGAAAAACTGTGCTTCCTAACCAAACGGGCCATACCTAGTTCAACTCTCCTTAGGAAACTGAGCAAAACAGTAGCTTCTCGACCATCTAAGGCACTGTATGGCTGGGAAGAGACGCGAGTGGCATTTGCCCTGTGTATCTCAATCGGAGCAAAATAGTGACTTTCCTTACACAAAAAGAACTGTTGCTGCTCGGATAAGAGACTGCATGGGATTAAACTTCGTTTAGGAAGGTGAATTCAACACTGCCTTGCTAAAGAGAAAAACATTCTGCTTTTGAGAAAAGCACAATCTTCTACTATATGGAGTTTCCTATGGAGCCAGAACAGTGAGCTGGCTCAGAACAGAAAAACTGTGCTTTCTAATGACACGGGCCATATCTAGTTCAACTCTGCTTAGGAAAATGAGCCAAACAGTAGCTTCTCTACCATCCAATGCACTGTACTGGATGGAAACAGATGAGAGTGGCTTTTGAAGTGTATCTCAAAGGGAGCCCAATAATGACTTTCCTTACCCGAAAAGAACTGTTGCTCGTAGGAGAAGAGACTGAATGAGATTCCACCTCATTTTGGAAGGTGAATTCATCAAGGCTTGCCTAAAGAGAAAAACACTCTGCATTTGAGAAAAGCACACGTTTCTACTATATGCAGTTTCCTATACAGCCAGAACAGTGAGCTGGCTCAGAACAGAAAAACTGTGCTTCCTAACCACGTGGGCCATATCTAGTTCAACTCTGCCTTTAAAATGAGTAAAACAGTAGCATCTCTTCCATCCAATGCTCTGTACTGGCTGGGAACAGACACGAGTGGCTTTTGCCCTGTGTATCTCAATGGGAGCCCAATAGTGACTTTTCTTACCTGAAAAGAACTGTTGCTCATAGGATGAGAGACTGCATGTGATTACACTCCGTTTAGGAAGGTGAATTCAACACTGGCTTGCCTAAAGAGAAAAACACTCTGCTTTTGAGAAATGCACACTCTTCTACTATATGGAGTTTCCTAGACAGCCAGAACAGTGAGCTGGCTCAGAACAGAAAAACTGTGCTTCCTATCCACATGGGCCATATCTAGTTCAACTCTGCTTAGGAAACTGAGTGAAGCAGAAGCTTCTCTTCCATCCAATGCACTGTACTGGTTGGGAACAGACGCGAGTGTCTTTTGCTCTGTGTATCTCAATGAGAGCCCAATAGTGACTTTCCTTACCCCAAAAGAACTGTTGCTGGTAAGATAAGACACTGCATGTGATTCATCTCTCTTTAGGAAGGTGAATTCAACACTGGCTTGCCTAAAGAAAAAACCACTCTGCTTTTGAGGAAAGCGCACTCTTCTACTATATGGAGTTTCCCACACAGCCAGAACAGTGAGCTGGCTCAGAATAGAAAAACTGTCTGTCGTAACCACACGGGCCATATCTAGTTCAACTCTGCTTAGGAAACTGAGCAAAACAGTAGCTTACCTTCCATCAAATGCACTGTACTGGCTGGGAACAGACGGGAGTGTCTTTTGCCCTTATATCTCAAAGGAAGCCCAATAGTGACTTTCCTTATCCCCAAAGAACTGTTGCTCCTAGAATAAGAGACTTCATGTGATTCAACTCCGTTTAGGAAGGTGAATTGAGCCCTGGGTTGTCTAAAGAGAAAAACACTCTGTTTTTGAGAAATGCGCACTCTTCTACTATATGGAGTTTCCTACACAGTCAGAACAGTGAGCTGGCTCAACACAGAAAAACTGTGCTTCCTAACCACACGGGCCATATCTAGTTCAACTCTGCTTAGGAAACTGAGCAAAACAGTAGCGTCTATTTCATCCAATGCACTGTACGGGCTGGGAACAGACGCGAGTGGCCTTTGCCCTATTTATCACATTTTGGAGCCCAATAGTTACTTTCCTTACCCCAAAAGAACTGTTGCTCATAAGCTAAGAGACTGATATGATTCAACTCCGTTAAGGAAGGTGAATTAAACACTGAGTTGCCTAAAGAGAAAAACACTCTGCTTTTGAGAAAAGCGCACTCTTCTACTATATGGAGTTTCCTATACAGCTGAACAGTGAGCTGGCTCAGAACAGAAAAAATGTGCTTCCTAACCTCACAGGCTATATCTAGTTCAACTCTGCTTAGGAAACTGAGCCAAACAGTAGCTTCTCTTCCATCCAATGCACTGTACTGGCTGGGAACAGACGTAAGTGCCTTTTGCCCTGTGTATCTGAAAGGGAGCCAAATAGTAACTTCCCTTACCAGAAAAGAACTGTTGATCATAGGATAAGAGACTGCATGTGATTCAACTCCGTTTAGGAAGGTGAATTGAAGACTGGCCTGCCTAAAGAGAAAACCAGTCTGCTTTTGAGAAAAGCGTACTCTTCTTCTATTTGGAGTTTCCTACACAGCCAGAAAAGTGAGCTGGCTCAGAACGGAAAACCTGTGCTTCGTAACCACACGGCCATATCTAGTTCAACTCTGCTTAGGAAACTGAGAAGAACCATAGCTTGTCTTACATCCAATACATTGTAGATGCTGGGAACAGATGCGAGTTTTATTTGCACTGAATATCTCAATATGAGCCCAATAGTGACTTTCCTTACCCGAAAAGAAGTGTTTCCCATAGAACAAGATCCAGCACGAAATGCAACTCTGTTTTTGACTGGGAAATTTACACTGAGTTGCCTTATAAGAAGCACACTGTACATTTGAGAAAGGAGCCCCCTTCTACTCTACTGTGTTCAAATAGAGCCAGAACAGTGAAACTGCTCAGAGCAAAAGAACTGTAATTTCTACACACATAGGCTTTTTCTAGAGCATCTCTTCTTAGGAAACGGACAAGAACAGTAGCTTCTCTTCCAACACTGCACTGTAGTTGCTGTGAATGGACATGAATGCTAATTGCACTGTGTAGATCAATGTGAGTGAGCCCCATAGTGATTTTTCTAACCAGAAAGGGAATGTTGTTGAAAGGACAAGATATAGCATGTGATTAATCTCAGTTTATGAAAGAGAATTCAACCCTAGGTTGCATTACAAGAAACACACTCTGCTTTGAAAAAGAAACACTCTTCTACTCTACTGTGTTTCCCCTAGACGCAGAACAGTGAGCTTTCTTAGAACAAAAAGCTGTGCTTCCTACACACATGGGCAATATCTAGTTCTACTCTGCCTAGGAAACTGACAAGAACTGTAGCTGTAGCTTCGCTTCTGTCCTCTGCACTGTACTTGCTGTGAACATACGCAAGTGGTATTTGTACAGTGTATCTCAGTGGGAGCCCAATAGTGACTTTACTTACCAGAAAAGAACTGTTGCTCATAGGAGATATGACAGCATGTGATTCACTTCCATTTGTGAAGGGGAATTCAAAACTAGGTTGCTTTACAAGAAACACACTGTACTATTGAAAAAGAATCACTCTTCTACTCTACTGTGTTTCCTATACAGCCACAGAGTAAGATTGCTGAGAACAAAGGAACTGTGCTTCCTATACATGGGGGCCATATCTAGTTCAACTTTGCTTAGGAAACTGACAAGAACAGAAGCTTCTCTTCCATCCAAAACACTGTACTTACTGCGAAGAGGCGCAAGTGCTATGGGCACTTTGTATGTCAATGGAAACCAATAGTTACTTTGCTTCCAAAAAAAACCTGTAGCTTGTGGAAAAGAGACAGCATGTGATTCAACTCCATTTATGAAGGGGAATTCAATACTAGGTTGCCTTACAAGAAAAACACTCTGCTTTTGAGAAAGGAGCACTCTTCTAGTCTACTGTGTTTCCTATACAGCCAGAACAGTGATCTTGCTCAGAACAAAAGAAATGTGTTTCCTACACACTCGGGCCATATCCACTTCACTCTGTACAGCAAACTGAAAAGAACAGTAGCTTCTCTTCAGTCTGCTGCACTGTACTTGTTGGCAACAAACGGGAGTTCTATTTGTACTGTATATCTAAGAGGGAGCCCAATAGTGACTTTTCTAACAAGAACAGAACTGTTTCTCGTAGGACAAGAGACAGCATGTGATTCACCTCTGTTTATAAAGTAGAATTAAACACAAAGTTGCCTTATACGAAACACACTCCTCTTTTGAGAAAGGAACATTCTTCTACTTTACTATGTTTCCTATACAACGATAACTGTGAGCTTGCTCAGAACAAAAGAACTGTAATTCCTACACACAGGGGCCATATCTAATTCAACACTGCTTAGGAAACTGTCAAGAACAGTAGCTTTTTTTCTTTCCACTGCACTGTAATTGGTGGAAACAGAAGCGAGTGCTATTTGTGCTATGTATCTCAGTGACATCCCAAACGTGACTTTCCACACCCAGAAAGAACTGTGGCTTATAGAACAAGAGACAGCATGTGATTCAACTCCTTTTTGAAGGGGAATTCAACACTACATTGCCTTATAAGAAACACACTCTGCTTTTGAATAAGGAGCACTCTTCTCTACTGCATTTCCTATAGAGCCAGAAGAGTAGGCTTGCTCAGAACAAAACAACTGTGTTTCGTACACACACAGGCCTTTTCTAGTACAACTCTGCTTAGGAACCTGACAAGAACAGTAGTTTCTCTTTCATCCTCTGCACTGTACTTGCCAGGAACATTAATGAGTCCTATTTGCCCTGTGTATGTCAAAGGGAGCCCAATAGTGATATTCGTTACCATAAAAGAACTGTTGTTAGTTGGACCCGAGACAGCATGGGATTAACTCTGTTTATGAAATTGATTTCAACACTAGGTTGCCTTCCAAGAAACACACTCTGCTTTTGAGAAAGGAGCACTGTTCTATTCTACCGTGTTTCCTGTAGAGCCAGAAGAGCCAGCTAGATCTGACCAAAGAACTGTGCTTCCTACACACACTGGCCATATCTAGTTCAACTCTGTTTAGGAAACTGAGCACAACAGTAGCTTCTCTTCCATCCAATGCACTGTACTTGCTGGGAACAGATGAGAGTGCCATTTCCAATGTGTATCCCAAAGGGAGTCATACAGTGACTTTCCTTAACTGAAAAGAACTGTTGTACCTGGATAATAGTCTGCATGTAATTCAACTCCCTTTATGAAGGGGAATTCAACACTGGGTTGCCTAACGAGAAACACACACTGCTTTTGAGAAAAGAGCACGTTTCTACTCCACTATGTTTCCTATAAAGCCAGAACAGTGAGCTTGTCCAGAACAAAGAGCTGTGATTGCTACACACAGGGCTATATTTAGTTCAACACTGCTTAGGAAACTGACAAGAACAGTAGCTTCTCTTCCATCCAATGCACTGTACTTGCTGGGAACATACGCGTGTGGTATTTGTACTGTGTATCTAAACGGGATCCCAATAGTGAGTTACATTACCAGAAGAGAAGTGTTGTTTCTAGGACCAGAGACAGCATGTAATTCAACACCGTTCATGATAGGGAATTCAACACTAGGTTGCCTTACAAGAAAAACACTGTGCTTTTGATAAAGGAGCACTCTTCTACTCTGCTGTGTTTCCTATAGGGCCAGAACAGTGACCTTGCTCAGAACAAAAGAACTGTGCTTCCTCCACACTCGGTCCATATCTAGTTCAACTCTGCTTAAGAAACTGAGAAGAACAATAGCTTGTGTTACATCCAATGCACTATAGTTCCTGAGAATAGACGCGGGTGCGATTCACACTGTGTATCTCAATGGGAGCCCAATAGGCACTTTCTTCACCCGAAAAGAACTGTTGCTAATGGATAAAAGACTGCATGTGATTCAACTCCATTTATGAAGTGGAATTGAAAACTGGGTTGCCTAATGAGAAACACACTCTGCTTTTAAAAAAAGAGCACTCTTCGAATCTACTGTGTTTCATATACAGCTAGATAAGTGAGCTTGCTCAGAGCAAAAGAACTGTGTTTCCTACACACACACCAAATATAGTTCAACTCTGATAAGGAAACTGGTATGAACAGTAGCTTCTCTTCCGTCCACTGCAGTGTACTTTCTGGGCACAGACACGAGTGCTTCTTTTTCTGTATATCTCAATGGGAGCCCAATAGTGACTTTTCTAAACAGAAAAGAAATGTTGCTCATAGGACAAGAGACAACATGTAATCCAACTCCATTTATAAAGGGGAATTCAACACTAGGTAGCCCTACAAGAAACACAATCTGCTTTTGAGAAAGGAGCACTCTTCTTCTCTTTTATATTTCCTATACAGCCAAAACAGTTAGCTTGCTCAGACAAAAGACCTGTGCTCCCTCCACTCACAGACCATATCTAGCTCAACTCTGTTTAGGACACTGACAAGAACAGTTGTTTCTCTTTCTTCCACTGCACTGCACTTGCTGGAAACAGATGTGAGTGCTATTTGCACTCTATATCTCAATGAGATCCCAATAGTGACTTTCAACACTGAAAAAGAACTGTGGCTCATAGGATAAGAGACATCATGTTATTCAACTCTGTTCATGAAGGGGTACTCAATACTGCATTGCCTTATAAGAAACACACTCTGCTTTTTAGAAAGGAGCACTCTTCTACTCTACTGTGTTTCCTATACAGCCAGAACAGTGGGCTTGCTCAGAACAAAAGAACTGTGCTTCCTACAAAGTGGAAAATATCTAGTTCAACTATGCTTAGGAAACTGACAAGAATAGTAGCTTCTCTTCCATCCAATGCACTCTACTTGCTGGGAACAGATGTGAGTGCCTTTTCTGCTGTGTTTCACAATTTCCCTCACTAGTGAATTTCCTTTCCTGAAAAGAACTCTTACTTGTAGGATAAGAGACTGCATGTGATTCAACTCCGTTTATGAAGGGGGGTTCAACACTGGTTTGCCTAACAAGAAACACACTCTGCTGTTGAGGAAAGAGCACTCTTCTACTCTAGTGTGTTTCCTATAGAGGCAGTGCCCTTACTCAGAACAAAAGAACTGTGCTTCCTACACACATGGGTCATATCTAGTTCAACTCTGCTTAAGAAACTGAATACAACAGTAGCTTCTCTTCCATCCAATGCACTGTATTTGCTGGGAGCAGACAGAAGTGCCATTTCCACTCTGTATCTCAGTGGGAGCTCAATAGTGAGTTTCCTTACCCGAAAATAAGTGTTGCATGCAAGGAAAAGATACTGCATGTGATTCAACTCCGTTTATGAACGTGATTTCAACAATGGTTTCCTTAAGGAGAAACACACTCTGCTTTTAAGAAAACAGCACTCTTCTACTCTATTGTGATTCCTATAGAGGCAGAACATTTACTTTACTCAAAACAAAAGAACTCTGCTTCCTACACACACGGGCCATATCTAGTTCAACTCTGCTTAGGAAACTGAGAACAACAGGAACTTCTCTTCGATCAATTGCACTATACTTGTTGGGAACAGACGCGAGTGCCATTTGCACTGTGTATCTCAATGGGAGCCCAATAGTGACTTTCCTTACCCCAAAAGAACTGTTGCTCGTAGGATAAGAGACTGCATGTGATTCAACTCCATTTATGAAGGGAATTCAACACTGGTTTGCCTAACGAGAAACACACTCTGCTTTTGAGAAAAGCACACTCTTCTACTATACTGTGTTTCCTATAAAACCAGAAAAGTGAGCTGGCTCAACTCTGCTTAGGAACCTGAGCAAAACAGTAGCTTCTCTTCTATATAATGAACTGTACTTGCTGGGAACAGACGCGAGTGCCATTTTCATTGTGTATCTCAAAGGCAGCGCAATAGTCAGTTTCCTTACCTGAAAAGAACTGTTACGCATAGGATGAGAGACTGAATGTGATTCAACTCCATTTATGAAGGGGAATTCAAAACTGGCTTGCCTAACCAGAAACACACTCTGCTTTTGATAAAAGAGCACTCTTGTACTCTACTGTGTTCCATATAGAAGCAGAAGAGTGAGCTTACTCACAACAAAAGGACTGTTCTTCCTACACACAAGGGCCATATCCACTTCAATTCTGCTTAGGAAACTGAGCACATCAATAGTTTCCTTTCTATCCAATGCACTGTACTTGCTGGCAACAGACGAGAGTGCAATTTCTACCGTGTATCTCAATGGGAGTTCAATTATGAGTTTCCTTACCAGAAAAGAACTGTTTCTCGTAGGATAAGAGACTACATGTGATTCCACTCCGTTTATGAAGGGGAATTCAACAGTGGTTTGCCTTAGGAGAAACACACTCTATTTTTGAAAAAAGCACTCCTCTACCCCACAGTGTTTCCTATAGAGGCAGAACAGTTAACTTACTCAGAACAAAAGAACAGTGCTTCCTACAAACACGGGCCATATCTAGATGAACATTGCTTAGGAAACTGAGCAAAACAGTAGCTGCTCTTCCATCCAATGCACTGTACTTGCTGGCAACAGATGCGAGTGCCATTTCCACTGTGTATGTCAATGGGAGTTTATTAGTGAGTTTGCTTGCCTGAAAAGAACTGTTGCTTGTAGAATAAGAGACTGCATGTGATTCAACTCCGTTTATGAAGGGAAATTCAGCACTGGTTTGCCTAACGAAAACACACTCTGCTCTTGAGAAAAGAGCACTCTTCTACTCTAATGTGTTTCCTATAGAGGCACAATAGTGAGCTTAGCCAAAATAAAAAGAACTGTGCTTCCTACACACACGGGCCATATCTAGTTCAACTCTGCTTAGGATACTGTGCA
>CABHPP010123360.1:0-58353 GCA_902168425.1 Peromyscus attwateri | reverse complement strand
TCCAATGCACAGTACTTTGCTGGAAACAGACCTGATAGTCATTTCCACTGTGTATCTCAATGGGAGCTCAATAGTGAGTTTCTTTAACCGAAGAGGACTGTGACTCATAAGATACTGCATGTGATTCAACTCTCTTTATGAAGGGCAGTGCAACACTGGTTTGCCTAATGAGAAAGACACTCTGCTTTTGAGAAAGAGTACTCTTCTACTCTACTGTGTTTCCTATAGAGGCAGAACAGTGAGCTTACTCAGAAAAAAATAACGGTGTTACCTACACACATGGGCTATATCTAGTTCAACTCTGCTTAGGTAACTGAGCACAACAGGAGCTAGTCTTCCATCCAATACACTGTACTTGCTGGGAACAAACACGATTGCCATTTCCAAACTGTATCACAATGGGAGCACAATTGTGTATTTCCTTACCTGAAAAGAATTGTTATTCATAGGAAAAGAGACTGCATGTGATTCAACTCTGTTTATGAAGTGGAATTCAACACTGGTTTGCCTAACGAGAAACACACTCTCCTTTTGAGAAAAGAGCACTCTTCTACTCTACTGTGTTTCCTCTAGAAGCAGAACAGTGAGCTTACTCAGTACAAAAGAACTGTGCTTCCTACACACGGGCCATATCTAGCTCAACTCTGCCTAGATAACTGAGCAGAAGAGTAGATTCTCTTCCATCTAATGCACTGTACTTGCTCAGATCAGATTCGAGTGACATATCCACTGTGTATGTAAATGGGAGCTCATTAGTGAGTTTTTTTTATCTGAAAAGAACTGTTGCTCATAGAATAAGAGCCTGCATGTGATTCAACTCTGTTTATGAAGGGGGATTCAACACTGGTTTGCCTAACGAGATACACACTCTGCTTTTGAGAAAAGAGCACTCTTCTACTCTACTGTGTTTCCTATAGAGGCAGTAGAGTGAGCTTACTCAGAAAAAAAGAACTGTGCTTCCTACACACATGGGCCATATCTATTTCAACTATGCCTAGGAAACGAGCACAAAGGTAGCTTCTCTTCGATCCAATGCACTGTACTTGCTGGGAACAGATGCGAGTGTCTTTTTGGCTGTATTTCACAATTTAGCTCACTAGTGAATTTCCTTTCCCGAAAAGAACTCTTACTTGTAGGATAAGAGTCTGCATGTGATTCAACTCCGTTTATGAAGGGGAGATCAACACTGTTCGCCTAACGAGAAAAACACTCTGTTGTTGAGAAAAGAGCACTCTTCTACTCTACTGTGTTTCCTATAGAGGCAGTGCCCTTACTCAGAACAAAAGAACTGTGCTTCCTACAAACACGGGCCACATCTTGTTCAACTAAGCTTAGGAAACTAAGCATAAGAGTAGCTTCTCTTCCATGCAAAGCATTTTATTTGCTGGGAACAGACGCGATGCCATTTCCTCTGTGTATCTCAATGGGAGCTAATACTGAATTTACTTACACGAAAAGAACTGTTGCTTCTAGGAAAAGAGTCTGAAGTGATTCAACCATTTATAAAGGGGTTTTCAACACTGGTTTACCTAAAGAGAAACACACTATGCTTTTGAGAAAAGTGCACTCTTTATTGTGTTTCATATAGAGGCAGCACAGTGAGCTTACTCAGAACAAATGCACTGTTCTTCCTACATACACGAGCCATATCTAGTTCAACTCTGCTTAGGAAACTGAGAATAACAGTAGCTTCTCTTCCATCCAATGCTTTGTACTTGCTGGGAATAGACGTGAGATCCATTTCCACTATTTATCTATATGGGAACTGAATCGTGAGTATCCTTATCCAAAAAAAAAACCCAAAAAACTGTGATTCGTAGGATAAGAGACGTCATGTGATTCAACTCCATTTATGAAGGGAAATTCAACACTGGTTCATCTAACGAGAAACACACTCTGCTTTTGAGAAGAGAGCACTCTTCTACTCTACTGTGTTTCCTATAGAGGCAGTACAGTGAGCTTACTCAGAACCAAAAAACTGTGCTTCCTACACACATGGGCCATGTGTAGTTCAGCTCTGCTTAGGGAACTGAGCACAAGAGTAGCTTCTCTTCCATCCAATGCATTGTAGTTACTGGGAACAGACACGAGTGCCATTTCCACAGTGTATATCAATAGGAGCTCAATTATGAGTATCCTTACCCGAAAAGAACTGTTACTCATAGGATAAGAAACTGCATGTGATTCAACTCCCTTTCTGGAGGGGAATTCAACACTGGTATGCATAACGAGAAACACATTCTGCTTTTGAGAAAAGGGCACTCTTCTACTGTAGTGTGTTTCCTATAGAGGCACAACAGTGAGCTTACTCAGAACCAAAGAACTGTGCTTCCTACACACACGGGCTAAATCAAGTTCCACTCTGCTTAGGGCACTGAGCAAACAGTAGTTTTTCTCCATCCAATGCACTGTACTTGCTGGGAACAGACGCAAGTGACATTTCCACTGTGTATCTTAATGGGACATCAATTATGAGTTTCCTTACCCAAAAAGAACTGTTGCCTATAGGATAAGAGACTGAATGGGATTCAAGTTCGTTAATGAAGGGGAATCCAACACTGGTTTGCCTAATGAGAAACACACTCTCCTTTTGAGAAAAGAGCACTTTTCTACTCTACTGTGTTTACTATGGAGGCAGAACAGTTATTGACTCAGAACAAAAGAACTGTGCTTCCTACATACACGGACCATATCTTGTTCAACTCTGCTTAAATAACTGAGCAGAACAGTAGCTTCTTTTCCTTCTAATGCACCGTAGTTGCTGGGAACAGACGCGAGTGCCATTTCCATTTTGTATGTCAATGGGAGCTCATTAGTGAGTTTGCTTACCTCAAAAGAACTGTTGCTCATAGAATAAGAGACTGCATGTGATTCAACTCCGTTTATGAAGGGAATTCAACACTGATTTGCCTAACGAGAAACACACTCTGCTTTTGATAAAAGAGAACTCTTCTACTCTACTGTGTTTTCTATAGAGGCAGAACTGTGAGCTGCCTCAAAAAAAAGCACTCTGCTTTCTACACACAAGGGCCATATCTAGTTCAAGTCTGCTTAGGAAGCTGTTGGTTCTCTTCCATTCAAAGCAATGTAATTACTGGGAACAGACGCAAGTACCATTTACACACTGTACTTCAAAGGTACTCAATTGCGAGTTTCCTTACCCAAAAACAACTCTTACTCTTAGGATAAGAGACTGCATGATATTCAACTCTTTATAGGAAGGGGAATTCAACACTGGTTTGCCTAATGAGAAACACACTCTGCTTTTGATAAAAGAGAACTCTTCTACTCTACTGTGTTTTCTACAGAGGCAGAACTGTGAGCTGCCTCAAAAAAAAAAAAAACACTCTGCATCCTACACACAAGGGCTATATCTAGTTCAAGTCTGCTTAGGAAGCTATTGGTTCTCTTCCATTCAAAGCAATGTAATTGCTGGGAACAGACGCAAGTACCATTTACACACTGTATTTCAAAAGGAAATCAATTGCGATTTTCCTTACCCAAAAAGAACTCTTACTCGTAGGGTAAGAGACTGCATGTGATTCAACTCTGTATAGGAAGGGGAATTTAACACTGGTTTGCCTAACGAGAAACACACTCTGCTTTTGAGAAAAGAGATCTCTTCTACTCTACTGTGTTTCCTATAGAGGCAGAACAGTGAACCCACTCAGAACATAAGAACTGTGCTTCCTACAAACACGGGCCATATCTAGTTCAACTCTGCTTAAGAAACTGAGCACAAAAGTAGCTTCTCTTACATCCAATGTTCTGTATTTGCTGGGAGAAGACAGAAGTGCCATTTCCACTCTATCTCTGTGGAAGCTCAATAGTGAGTTTCCTTATCCAAAAAGAACTGTTGCATGTCGGATAAGATACTGCATGTGATTCACCTGTGTTTATAAAGGGAATTCAACACTGGTTTGTGAAAGGACAAACATGCTCTGCTTTTTAGAAAAGAGCACTCTTCTACTCTATGGTGTTTCCTACAGAGGCAGAACAGTGAGCTTACTCAGAACAAAACTACTGTGCTTCCTACACACACGGGACATATCTAGTTCAAATCTGCTTAGGAAACTGAGCACAACAGAAGCTTCAATTCCATCCAGTGCACTGTACTGTCTGGGAACAGACTCGAGTGCCATTTCCCCTGTGTATCTCAACCAGAGCTCAATATTCAGTTTCCTTACCCGAAAAGAACTGTTACTCATAGGATAAGAGATTGCTTGTGATTCAACTCCGTTTATGAAGGGGAATTCAACATGGTTTCCTAATGAGAAACACACTCTGCTCTTGAGAAAAGATCACTCTTCTACTCTACTGTGTTTCCTATAGAGCCAGAATAGTGAGCAGGCTCAGATCAAAAGAACAGTGCTTCCTACACAAACGGGCCATATCTAGCTCAACTCTCCTTAGGAAACTGAGCAAAATATTAGATTCTCGTCCATTCAATGCATTGTATTTGCTTGGAACAGACACAAATGCAATTTGTACTGTGTATATCAATGGGAGCCCAATAGTGACAATCTGTACCCAAAAAGAACTGTTGCTCGTAGGATAAGAGACTGCATGTGATTGAACTCCATTTATGAAGGGGAATTCAACCTTGGGTTGCCTAACGGGAAACACACTCTGCTTTTGAGAAAAGCACACTCTTCTACTCGACTGTGTTTCCTATATAGCCAGAACAGTGAGCTGGCTCAGAAGAAAAGAACTGTGCTTTTACACACACAGGACATATCTAGTTCAACACTGTTTAGGAAACTGTGCAAAAGAGTAGCTTCTCTTCCATCCAATGCACTGTACTTGCTGGGAAGAGACGAGAGTGGCATTTGCACTGTGTATCTCAATGGGAGCCCAATAGTGATTTTCCTTATATGAAAAAAAAAACTGTTTCTCGTAGGATAAGAGACTGCATGTGATGCAACTCCGTTTATGAAGGGAAGATCAACCCTGGGTTGCCTAACGAGAAACACACTCTGCTTTTGAGAAAAGAGCACTCTTCTACTCTACTGTGTTTCCTATACAGCCAGAACAGTGAGCTGGCTCAGAACAAAAGAACTGGGTGTCCTACAGACACGGAAAATATCTAGTTCAACTCTGCTTAGGAAAGTCAGCAAATCGGTAGCTTCTCTTCCATCCACTGCACTGTACTTTCTGGGAACTGACACGAGTGCCATTTGCACTGTGTATCTCAATGTCAGCCCAATAATGCCTTTCCTTACCTGAAAAGAACTGTTGCTCATAGGATAAGAGACTGCATGTGATTGAACTCCATTTATGAAGGGGTATTGACCACTGTGTTGCCTAACTAGAACCATACACTGCTTTTGAGAAAAGCATACTCTTCTTCTCTACTGTGTTTCCTCTACAGCCAGAACAGTGAGCAGGCACAGAACAAAAGAACTGTGCTTCCTACACACACGGGCCATATCTAGTTCAACTCTGCTTAGGAAAGTGAGCAAAATAGTAGCTTCTCTTCCATCCAATGCAATGTACTTGCTGGGAACAGACGTGAGTGCCATTTGTCTTATGTATCTCAAAGGGAGACCAATATGACTTTCCTTATCTGACAAGAACTGTTGCTTGTAGGATTAGAGAATACATGTGATTCAACTCCGTTTATGAAGGGCAATTCAACACTGAGTTGTCTATGAGAAAGACACTATTCTTTTTTTTTACTTTATTTATTTATTTTTTAAATTACACTCATGATATTCATTAATTACACTCATGATATTAATCACATTTGTGGTATTCATAGATTACATTCACAGTATTCATTCAATTATATATAATATATATATTAATTTTAAATGCTGAATATCATTTAAGGGGGGAAGAGGTCTTAAATACAGGCTTACAGCACAATGGGAGGACCCCAGAGGGCAGAAGTTTGCTACTGATGTTTTACAATCTTGCTTCTAATCTGTTATCGCCCATTATTCAGGGTACCAGGCAAGGAACTTCCCTTAAGCATTCAGGAGGGTGGAACCTGGCAGGGAATTAGAATAGGGAGAACATCAAGGTCAAGGTCCGCAAGCAAGGCAACAGTTTCCAAAACGGGGGCCAGGGACCTACAAGTCCCTCTTTTATTAAAAAATGAGCTTCTGACTTGGGTTGCATAGGACATCAGCAGGTCACCTTACCCGTCATGGAGACGCCTGCCCAGGCCACACAGGTGCTCTGTCTTAGGTTGGTGAGTGCCCCCCAGGCATTACCCATCTCTGAATACTCATTATCTTACAGACTCAATTCTGTGTGAGCTGCAGAGTTAACTGCTGCCAAAGATCTCAAAGTGGCACTGGGCTTACAATCTGTGTGTTCGATACAGAGAAGACCAACAGAGGTCCTATCTCGCCCATAGCCAGTAGGCTAAAGGCAACTGAGCCATTCCCTTCCTTAACGAGCCATACTGTACGTTGGTGTCCTTGTAAGATAGTATCCCAAAAGCATCTGGAACTTGAGTTTATAAATTTATAATTTTCAAAGGAAAATCGAGATGTATATAACTAATGAATTAAATTTATCATGCCCAATAGAATGAAAGATTAACTAACTGTGGTAGCTACTTTTGTTGCCAGGGTCTCCATTGTGCTAGCTGTAGTAAGCTATTATGAAATGGTAATCCCAGAAAGAGTAGCGGTGGTGGGCACCATTGCTATAACAGCAACAGCGGCAGCAGCAATGTCAAATTCTCTTCTGGATTGTGTGGACATCCACTGGCATGGATACAACTCCAGGAACATGTACTGTCAAGGCTCATTTTTCTTGATCCCAGCACGACTTTAGTTGACAGCTCATCTGGAGAATCCAATCTTATGGTTACAGTTCCTAGGCTTACATTAATGCTTGCCAAAGCTGGCGATGTTGGGCTCTCAATCTCCATTGACATCAGAAGGATAGATTTTTTTCATGAAGACCCATTAGGTCTCTGTCATGTTGGGCTTCAGCAGCAGCCATTGGGCGCGTTCAGTGCTCAGGAATCCAAAGAAGAACCTCATTGTCCTGAGGAAAGACATAAACAGAACCCCAGGGCCACACCAACACTAGATCGGGTCTCCTCCACGTGCTAGTAGAAAGATCCTTCCATCGCTCCAGAGGGTGATTTGCCACAGGAGCTCTCCAGTGCTTGTCTGCATCGGATATTCCAGCAGAATCCACTGATAAACTCCAGTAGAATCCACTGATAAAAAATTTAGAAGACCTCCTCCCGGGGATCATGATGGCGGCTGCCGCTGGTGGGCCGTGTTTGAGAGCAAAATAGGATGATGAACTGATGTGGAAGTAAGAGGAACAGGGCCACAAAGAAAGACGTCAAAAAAGGTATACAGAAAAAGTGAAAGATAAAAGCTCAGAGAAAAAAGATAGAAGGATTAATTTAAGTTAAGAAAAGCTGGCTAGAGCATCAGAGTTTCTCTGCCTTCCTCGGGAATCCGCGGTTTGGATCGATCCTTCCTGTGCGGTCTCCCCAGGCCTGCGGGTGAGCGGATCGCCAGGCGCACGGGTGAGAGGCGCGGTACAAGCGGCGTGGTGGTGGCGAGCACAGGGAAGGAGCAGCAGCCGGGGGCTCCCTGGGTGACCCCTTGGAGCGCGACAGAGCTGGGTGAACACAAGAAGAGGAGCTACAAGGATCAGGGACACCTGTACCCGCACAGTGGATGTTAATCACCTTGCTGATTGCTTCTCAATTGGGAACTAGTGGAGAGCGCAGTGCCCTGCAAGACCTGAGCTCCGTGGCAGGGAACAGTGCAGCTGTGGCTACAGAGGCAACGAGGGAGGACGCCGCGGTGCTCGCAGGAACCTGAAGGAGGAAGACATCAGGGGCCAGCCACCCAGCTATACAGCAAGCCACGGAGTAAGAGGTGTCTTTGGATCCTGTATTTCAAGAAGCTCTCAAAAGAACTTATTAAGACCACACAACCACCGAACCAGAGCACCAGAATCGTAAGAATACACCTCACAGACTGAGAACAGGGGTGGTCAGCTTGCCCAGAGAACCAGATTTTTAGTTTCTCATTTCCCGGTGCTTGAAGTTTCTCATTTCTGAGGCTTAGAGGTGTAAGCCTGAAGGGTTAGGGTCTCACACCATCTGCACTGAGCAGAGAAAGAGATGAGTAGACGCCAGCGGAAAAATACAGGCAACAACATAAAGGCCTATATGACAACACCAGAACCTACCGACCCTACAATTGTAAGTCCTGAACATACCAAGGCAAAAGAAACAGAAGAAATTAATCCTAACAATGACTTAAAGAAGATGACAGAGGCCCTTAAAGAAGAAATAAAAAATATTCTTAAAGAGGAAATAAAAAATTTCCTCAAAGAGGAAATGAAAATCTCCATTAAAGAGGAAATAAAAAATTCCCTTAAAGAGGAAATGAAAAACTCCATTAAAGAGGGAATAAAAAACTCGCTTAAAGAGGAAATGAAAAACTCCATTAAAGAGGAAATAAAAAACTTCCTTAAAGAGGAAATAAAAAATTCCCTTAAAGAAATGGAAGAAAAAACAAACAAAAAATTGGAAGAAAGCAAAGAAAGCCAAGAAAAAATAATTAAACAGATGAAAGAAACATTCCAAGATCTGAAAAAAGAAATTGAGACAACAAAGAAAACACAAGCTGAGGGAATGCTGGAAATAGAAATCCTGAGTAAACGAACAGGAACTACAGAAACAAGTATAACCAACCGAATACAAGAGATGGAACAGAGAATCTCTGACACTGAAGACACAATAGAGAAAATAGATTCGTCAATCAAAGAAAACACTAAAGACAAAAAAGTCATAACACAAAATGTCCAAAAAATCTGGGACACCATGAAAAGACCAAACCTAAGAATAATAGGGATAGAAGAAGGGGAAGAATACCAACTCAAAGGCACAGAAAATATATTCAACAAAATCATAGAAGAAAACTTTCCTAACCTAAAGAAAGAAATACCTATGAAGATACAAGAAGCTTACAGAACACCAAATAGGCTGGATCCAAAAAGAAAGTCATCTCGCCACATAATAATCAAAACATTAAACATACAGATCAAAGAAAAAATATTAAGAGCTGCAAAGGAGAAAGACCAAGTAACATATAAAGGCAAACCTGTCAGAATAACACCAGATTTCTCAATAGAGACTATGCAAGCTAGAAGATCCTGGACAAATGTTATGCAGACACTAAGAGACCACGGATGCCAACCTAGACTATTATATCCAGCAAAACTCTCAATCACCATAGGCGGAGTAAACAAAATATTCCATGATAAAACCAGATTTAATCAATACCTATCCACAAACCCAGCCTTACAGAAAGCACTAGAAGGAAAAATCCAGCCTAAAGAAGCTAAACATACCCATGAAAACTCAGGCAATAGATAAACCCACACCAACATCTGAAGAAATAGAAGGGACAAATTCCTCCCCAGAAAATGCATGACCTGTGAAAGCTGCTAAGAGTTTGAGGCAGATTTGGGGAAAAAAGAAAGCCCCTACCTCCAAAGGCAGCTAGCAGAGGAGCAGAGCAGCCTGGGATGTCTGGGGCTCTGCATCTGGGGGGAAGGGACCGTGCAGGGCGAGAGTGGAATCAGTGGGAGAGGGGTTTCTCTGAAGGAGATGTGGAAGGGCTGTTGTGGGTGTTGACTATAAGCTCTAAACTTTAGAAATGATGTATGTACTTTCTGTCTAGTTAAGAGAATCTTTCTAATAGAGATAGTGATAATAATTAAGAGTAAGAAGTAGAAAAAGATGAAAATAAGATATATGAGTTTGTAAAAATTCTGTCTTGTTAGATCTGTGTTAAGAAATCTTTAGGTGTTTACTAAGTTAAATATATGCTAATGGTAGCCCTATATAAGTTTGTAAAATAGATCCATAGAGTTCCTTTAAAAATATAAGCTTGCAAAAAGAATCTAAGGTAGTCCTAAAACATACAGTAATAAGCTTATAAGAGGTAAAGATACTAGTTGTAAATGTAAGTTTAAATAAGAATTAAGAAGATGGAATGAATATAAGAAGTATATAAGAAGTAATAAGAAATATATCTGCTAAAGTAGTTCCCCACAGCTTAGATCTGTGGAAAATCAATGCAATACAGATGGAAATGGGGGGTGGACTGGGGGGAGGGGAGCAGGGCGGGAGGGGGGAGAACGGGGGAATCTATGGCTGATATGTAAAGTTGAATTATATTGTAAAATAAAATAAAATAAATTCAAAAAAAAATAAAATAAAATAAAATTAAAAAAAAAATTATCTTCCCTCCTTCCCGCTATCTTCTACAAGACAGTTGTTCGGATCTGCCGTTCCCAGACCAAACTTCTTTGCCACTCAACTATTTTTCTCTCCTAACTTTCAAACTTTCTAAAAAAAAAAAAAAATTTAAAATAGTCTGATTGTTCTTTATTTTATATCTAGAATCCACTTATGAGTGAGTACATACCATGATTGTCTTTCTGGGATTGGGTTACCTCACTCAGGATGATATTTTCTAGTTCCATCCATTTGCCTGCAAATTTCATGCTTTCATTGTTTTTCTCTGCTGAGTAGTATTCCATTGTGTATATGTACCACATTTTCTTAATCCATTCTTCAGTTGACGGGCATCTAGGTTGTTTCCAGGTTCTGGGTATTACAAATAGTGCTGCTATGAACATAGCTGAGCATGTATCTTTGTGGTATGAATCAGCATTCTTTGGGTATATGCCCAAGAGTGGTATTGCTGGGTCTTGAGGTAGTTCAATTCCTAGTTTTCTGAGAAAACGCCATACTGATTTCCACAGTGGTTGGACAAGCTTGCATTCCCACCAAGAGTGGAGGAGTGTTCCCTTTGCTCCACATCATCTCCAACATTGACTGTCATTGGTGTTTTTGATCGTACCCATTCTGACAGGTGTAAGGTGGTATCTCAGAGTCATTTTGATTTGCATTTCTCTGATGATTAAGGATGTTGAGCATTTCTTTAAATGTCTTTCAGGCATTTGTAATTCTTGTTTTGTGAATTCTCTGTTTAGCTCTTTAGCCCATTTTTAATTGGATTGTTTAGTATTTTGTTGTCTAGTATCTTGAGTTCTTTATATAATGTGGAGATCAATCCTCTGTCAGATGTGGGGTTGGTGAAGATCTTTTCCCATTCTGTTGGCTGGAAAGACACTATTCTTTTGAGAAAAGAGCATTATTCTACTCTACTGTGTTTCCTATAGAGCAAGAACAGTGAACTTGTCAGAACAAAAGAACCGTGCTTCCTACACTCACGGGCCATATCTAGTTCAACTCTGCTGAAAAATCAGCACAACAGCAGCTTCTCTTCCATCCAGTGCACTTTACTTGCTGGGAAAACACGCAAGTGCCATTTGCACTGTGTATGTCAATGGGAGGCTAATAGTGACTTTCCTCACAGAAGGAAATAATGCTCATCGGATAAGAGACTGCATGTGATTAACCTGCGGTTATGAAGGGCAATTCAACACTGGGTTGCCTAATGAGAAACACAACCGGCTTTTGAGAAAACAGAACTCTTCTACTCTACTGTGTTTCCTATACAGCCAGAACAGTGAGCTTGCTCAGAACAAAAGAACTGAATTTCCTACACATAAGGGCCATATCTATATCAACTCTGCTTTGGAAACTAATCACAAAAGTAGCTTCTCTTGTATCCAATGCACTGTACTTGCTGGGAACAGACGAGAGTGCCATTTGTACTGGGTATCTCAATGGGGGCCCAATAGTGATATTCCTCATCCGTAAAGAACTCTTGAGCATATGATAATAGACTGCATGTGATTCAACTCCCTTATGAAGGGGAATTCAATACTGGGCTGCCTAACGAGAAACACACTCTGCTTTTGAGAAAAAAGCACTCTTATACTCTACCTTGCTTCCTATACAGCCAGAAGAGTGAGCTGGCTCAGAACAAAAGAACTGTGGTTCCTGCATACACGGAACATATCTAACTCAACACAACTTAGAATGCTGAGCAAAACAGTAGCTTCTCTTTTATCCAATGCCCTGTACTTGCTGGGAACAGATGGGAGTGCCATTTCTCCTGCATTTCTCAATGGGAGCCCAATAGTGACTTTCCCTACCCAAAAAGAACTGTTGCTCGTAGGAAAAGAGACTGCATGGGATTTAACTCCGTTTATGATGGGGAATTCAACACTGGGTTGCCTCATGAGAAACACACTCTGCTTTTGCGAAAAGAGCCCTTTCTACTCTACTCTGTGTCCTATACAGACAGAACATTGAACTGGCTCAGAACAAAAGAACTTTGCTTCCTACACTCACTGGCCATACCTAGTTCAACTCTGCTTAGGAAACTGAGCACAACAGCAGTTTCTCTTCCATGCATGCACTGTACGTACTGGGTATAGACGCTGATGCCATTTCCACTGAGTATCTCAATTGGAGCCCAATAGTGAGTTTCCTCACCTGAAAAGAACTTTTGAGCATAGCCTAATACACTGCATGGTTTTCAACTCCTTTTATGAAGGGGAATTCAACACTGGCTTGCCTAACTAGAAACACACTCTGCTGTTGAGAAAAGAGTACTCTTCTACTCTCCTGTGTTTTCTATAGAGACAGAACAGTGAGCTTGCTCAGAACAAAAGAACAGTGCTTCCAACACACACCACCCATATCTAGTTCAACTCTGCATAGGAAACTGAGCATAACAGTAGCTTCTCTTCCATCCAATGAACTGTACTTGCTGGGAACAGACGTGAGTGCAATTTCCACTCTATATCTCAATGGGAGCCCAATAGTAACTTTCCTTACCCAAAAAGAACTGTTGCTCATAGGATAAGAGAATGCATGTGATTCAACTCCATTTATGAAAGGGAATTCAACACTGGGTTGCATAATGTGAAACACACTCTGTTTTTGAGTAAAGAGCACTCTTCTGCTCTACTGTGTTTCCTATACAGAGAGAAGAGTGAGCTTTCTCGGAACAAAAGAATTGTGCTTCCTACACACACGAAAGAATACTAGTTCAACTCTGCTTAGGACACTGAGCACAACAGTAGCTTCTCTTGTATCCAAAGCACTGTACTTGCTGAGAACAGATGCGTGTGCCATTTCCATTGTGTATCTCAATGCGAGCCCAAGAGTGATTTTCCTTATCTGAAAAGAACTATTGCTCCTAGTATATGGGACTCCACTTATGAAGGGGTTTTCAACACTGGGTTGCCTAATGAGAAACACACTCTGCTTTTGAGAAAAGAGTACTCTTCTACTCTCCTGTGTTTTCTATAGAGCCAGAACAGTGAGCTGGCTCAGAACAAAAGAACAGTGCTTCCTACAAGGGCCATATCTACTTCAACTCTCTTTTGGAAGCTAAGCACAACAGTTGCTTCTCTTGTATCCAATGCACTGTACTTGCTGGGAACAGACACGAGTGCCCTGTGTATCTCAATGGGAGCCCAATAGTGACTTTCTTCACCCAAATATCACTTTTGAGTGAGGGATAATAGACTGCATGTGATTCAATGACGTTTATGATGGGCAATTCAACACTGGGTTGCCTAACTAGAAAAATACTCTGCTTTTGAGAAAAGAGCACTCTTCTACTCTACTGTTTTTCCTATACAGCCAGAACAGTGAGCTTGCTCAGAAGAAAAGGACTGTACTTCCTACACACAGGCCATATCTAGTTCAACTCTGCATAGGAAACTGATCACAACGGTAGCTTGTCTTCCTTCCAATGCACTGTACTTGCTGGGAACAGACGCAAGTTCCAATTCCACTGTGAATCTCAATGTGAGCCCAATAGTGACTTTTCTTATCCAAAAAGAACTGTTGCTCATCGGATAAGAGACTGTATGTGATTCAGCTCTTTTTATGAAGGGGAATTCAACATTGGGTTTCTTATGAGAAACACACTTTGCTTTTGAGAAAAGAGTACTTTTCTACTCTACTGTAATTCCTATAAAGCCAGAACAGTTAGCTTACTCAGAACACAAGACCCTCAATTCCTACTCACACAGGCCATATCTAGTTCACCTGTGCTTAGGAACCTGGGCACAACTCTAGCTTCTATTCCATCCAATGCACTGAACTTGCTAAGAACAGATGCAAGTGACATTTTCACTGTGTATCTCAATGGTAGCTCAATAGTTACTTTCCTCACCAGAAAAAAACTATTCCTCATAGGATAAGAGAATTCATGTGCTTCAACTCTGTTATGAAGGGCAATTAAACACTGGGTTGCCTAACGAAAAACACACTCTGCTTTTGAGAAAAGAGCACTCTTCTGGTTTACTGTGTTTCCAAAACAGCCAGAACTATGAGATTTCTCAGAACTAAAGAAATGTGTTTCCCACACACACGAGCCAATACTAGTTCAACTCTGCATAGGAAACTGAGCACAATAATAGCTTCTCTTGTACCCAATGCACTGTACGTGCTGAGAACAGATGCAAGTGCCATTTCCACTGTGTATCTCAATGGAAGCCCAAAGTGACTTTCCCTACCCGCAAAGAACTGTTGCTCATAGGATAAGAGACAGCATGTGATTCAACTCCGTTTATGAAGGGCAATTCAACACTGTGTTGTCTAATGAGAAACACACTCTGCTTAAGAGAAAAGAGGATTCTTCTACTCTACTGTGTTTCCTATACAGCCAGAACAGTGTGGTTGCTCAAAACAAAAGTTATGTGCTTCCTACACACATGGGCCATATCTAGTTCAACTCTGCTTAGAAAACTGAGCGCAACAGTTGCATCTCTTGTATCCAATCCTCTGTAATTGCTGGAAACAGACACAAGTTCCCTTTTCACTGTGTATCTCAAAGGGAGCCTAATAGTGACTTTACTCACCAAAAAGAACAGTTGCTTGTAGAATAACATAATGCATGTGATTAAACTCCGTTTATGAAAGGCAATTCAACACTGGGTTTCCTAACAAGGAACACACTATGCTTTGGAGAAAAGAGCACTATTCTATTTTACTGTGATTCCTTTAGAGTCAGAACAGTGAGCTGGTTCAGAACAAAAGAACTGTGCTTCCTACATATGGGCCATATCTAGTTCAACTCTGTTTAGGAAAATGAGAACAACAGTAGCTTCTCTTCCATCCAATACATTGTACTTGCTTTGAACACAGGCGAGTGCCATTTCCACAGGGTATCTCAATGGGAGCCCAAGGGTGACTTTCCTTAGCCGAAAAGAACTGTTGCTCTTAGGATAATAGATTGCATGTGCATAAACTCCATTTATGAAGGTGAATTCAACACTGGGTTGCCGAACAAGAAACACACTCTGCTTTTGAGAAAAAAGTACTCTTCTACTCTACTGTGTTTCCAATACAGCCAGAAGGGTGAGATTGCTCAGAACAAAGAACTCTGCTTCCTCCACACACAATCCATATCTAGTTCACCTCTGCTGAGAAAACTGAACACAGTAGTAGCTTCTCTTGTATCCAATACACTGTTCTTGCTAGGAAGAGATGTGAGTGCCATTTCCAGTGTGTATCTCAAGGGGAGCCTAATAGTGACTTTCCTCAACCAAAAAGAACTGTTTTTCATAGGATAAGAGACTGCATTTGATTCAACTCCATTTATGAGGGAAATTCAACACTGGGTTGCCTAAAGAGAAACATACTCTGCCTTTGAGAAAAGAGCACTCTTCTACTCTACTGTGTTTCCTATATAACCAGAACAGTGAGCTTGCTCAGAACAAAAAACTGTGCTTCTTACACACTCGGGCCATATCTTGTTCAACTCTACTTAGGAAACTGAGCACAGTAGTAGCTTCTCTTGCATCCAATGCACTGTACTTGCTAGGAACGGATGCAAGTGACATTTCCACTGTGTATCTCAATGCGAGCCCAAGAGTGATTTTCCTTACCTGAAAAGAATTGTTGCTCTTAGGACAAGAGACTGCATGAGATTCAACTCCGTTTATGAAAGGGATTTCAACACTGTGTTGCCTAACGAGAAACACACTCTTCTTTTGAGAAAATGCACTCTTGTTCTCTACTGTGTTTCCTACACAACCAGAACAGTGAACTTGCTCAGAACAAAAGAGCTGTGCTTCCTACAATCACAGACCATATCTAGTTCAACTCTGTTTAGGAAACTGAGCACAACAATTGCTTCTCTTGCATCCAATGCACTGTACTTGCAGGGAACAGACGGGAGTGCAATTTGAACTGTGTATCTCAATGGGAGACCAAGAGTGACTTTCCTTACCCGAAAAGAACTGGTGCTCGTAGGATAAGAGACTGCTTGTGATTCATCTCTGTTTATGAAGGGCAATTCAATACTGGGTTGCCTAATGAGAAACACCATCTGCTTTTGAGAAAAGAGCACTTTTCTCCTCTTCTGTGTTTTCTATACAGTCAGAACAGTGAGCTTGCTCAGATCAAGAGAAGTTTCATTCCTACAAACACTCATATCTAGTTTAACTCTGCTTAGGAAACTGAGCACAACAGTAGCTTCTCTTGTATGCAATGTACTGTAATCGCTTGGAACACACAGGAGTGCCATTTCCACAGTGTATCACAATTGGAGCCCAATAGTGACTTTCCTTACCCGAAAAGAAAGATTGCTTGTAGGATAAGAGACTCCACTTATGAAGGGGAATTCGACACTTGGTTGCCTAACAAGAAACACACTCTGCTTTTGAGAAAAGAGCACTCTTCTACTCTACTCTGTTTCCTATACAGCCAGAATAGTGACCTTGCTCAGAACAAAGGAACTGTGCTTCCACCACACACAGGCCATATCAAGTTCAACTCTGCTTAGGAAACTGAGCATAAAATTAAGTTCCCTTCCTTCCAATGCACTGTACTTGCTGGGTACAGACACGAGTGCCATTTACACTGTGTATCTCAATGGAAGCCCAATAGTGACTTTCCTCACCTGAAAAGAACACTTGCACGGAGCATAATAGACTGCATGTGATTCAACTCCGTTATGAAGGAAAATTGAACACTGGGTTCTCTAACGAGAAACACACTGTGCTTTTGAGAAAAGAGCACTCTTCTACTCTACTGTGTTTTCTATACAGCCAGAACAGTAAGCTGGCTCAGAACAAAAGAACTGTGCTTTGTACACACACAGACCATATCTAGTTCAACTCTACTTAGGAAACTGAGAAAAACAGTAGCTTCTCTTCCATCCAATGCACTGTACTTGCTGGGGACAGACGCGAGTGCCATTTGAACTGTGCATCTCAATGGGAGCCCAATAGTGACTTTCCTTACCCGAAAAGAACTGTTGCTTGTAGGATAAAGACTGCATTTGACTGAACTCCATTTATGAAGGGCAATTCAACATTGGGCTGCCTAACCAGAAACACACTCTGATTTTGAGAAAAGAGCATTATTCTACTCTTCTCTATTTCCTATAGAGCCAGAACAGTGAGCTTCCTCAGAACAAAAGAACTGTGCTTCCCATACATACGAGTCATATCGAGTTCAACACTGCTAAGAAAACTGAGCAGAACAGTAGCTTCTCTTGTATCCAATGCACTGTACTTGCTGGGAACAGACTTGAGTGCGATTTCAACTGTGTATCTCAAAGGGAGCCCAATAGTGACTTTCCTTACCCAAAAAGAACTGTTGCTCATAGGGCAAGAGACAGCATAGGATTCAACTCCGTTTTTGAAGTGGAAATTAACACTGAGTTGCCTTACAAGAAACACACTCTGCTTATGAGAAACTAGCACTCTTCTACTCTAATCTGTTTGCTATAGACCCAGAACAGTGAGATTGCTCAGAATAAAAGAACTGTGCTTCCTAAACACACAAGCCCTATCTAATTTCAACTCTGCTTCTGAAACTGAGAAGGAACGTGGCTTCTCTTACATCCAAAGCACTGTAGTTGCTGGGAACAGAGGCAGGTGCTGTATCCACTGTCTATGTCAATGGTAACCCAATAGTGACTTTCCCTACCCAAAAAAATCTGTTGCGTGTAGGACAAGAGATCATGGGATTCAACTCCATTTATGAAGGGGAAAATAAGATTGAGTTGCCTTTCAAGAAAAAAACTCTGGTTTTGAGAAAGGAGCAATCTTCTACTCTACTGTGTTTCCTATAGAGCCAGAACAGTGAGCTTGTTTAGAACAAAAGAACTGTGATTGCTAAAAACACAGGCCTTATCTCCTGTTCAACTATGTTTAGGAAACTGAGAAAAATCATAGCTTCTATTACATCTAATGCTCTGTAGTTAGTGAGAACAGATGAAGTTGCTATTTCCATTGTGTATCCCAATGGGAGCCCAATGTTGACTTTCCTTACCCAATAAGAACTGTTGCTCATAGATTCAGAGACAGCGTGTGATTCAACTCAAATTATGAAATGAAAAATAACACTGAGTTGCCTTACAAGAAAAACACTCTGCTTTGAGAAGGGAGCTTTCTTCTATTCTACTGTTTCCTTTAGAGCCACTACAGTGGGCTTGCTCAGAACAAAAGACCTTGGCTTCCTACACACACGGGCCATATCTCCGACAACTCTGTTTATTAAACTGAAAAAAGCCATAGCTTCTCATACATTCAATGTACTGTAGTGGCTGCAAACAGATGCAGGTTCTATTTCCACTATGTATATCAATGGGAGCCCAATAGTGACTTTCCTTACCCGAAAATAAGTGTTGCTCATAGAACAAGAGACATCATGGGATTCAACTCTGTTTATGAAGGGAATTCAACACTGGGTTGCCTAACAAGAAACACTCTGCTTTTGCGAAAAGAGCACTGTTTTAATTCACTGTTTCTTATACAGCCAGAACAGTGAGCTTGCTCAGAAAAAAAGAACTGTGCTTCCTACACACGTGGGCTATATCTAGATCAACTCTTTAGGAAACTGACAACAACTGTAGCTTCTCTTCTATCCAATGCACAGTACTTGCTAGGAACAGACGCGAGTGCCATTTGAACTGTGTATCTCACTGGGAGTGCAAGAGTGACTTTCCTTACCCAAAAAGAACTAGGATAAGAGACTGCATGTGATTCAACTCCGTTTTTGAAGGGTAATTCAATGCTGGGTTGACTAACGAGAAACACAATCTGCTTTAGAGAAAAAAGCACTCTTCTACTCTACTGTGTTTCCTACACAGCCAAAACAGTGAGCTTGCTCCGATCAAAAGAAGTTTCATTTCTACACACACAGGCCATATCTAGTTTAACTCTGCTTAGGAAACTGAGCACAACGGTAGCTTCTCTTGTATCCAATGCACTCAGAATAAAAGAACTGTGCTTCCTAAACACACAAGCCGTATCTAATTTCAACTCTGCTTCTGAAACTGAGAAGGAACGTGGCTTCTCTTACATCCAAAGCACTGTAGTTGCTGGGAACAGAGGCAGGTGCTGTATCCACTGTCTATGTCAATGGTAACCCAATAGTGACTTTCCTTACCCAAAAAGATCTGTTGCACAAGTGCCATTTCCACTGTGTATCACAATGGGAGCCCAATAGTGACTTTCCTTCCTGAAAAGAACTGTTGCTCGAAGGATAAGAGACTCCACTTATAAAGGGGAATTCAACACTGGGTTTCCTAAAGAGAAACACACTCCTCTTTTGAGAAAAAAGCACTCTTCTACTCTACTCTGTTTCCTATACAGCCAGAACAGTGAGCTTGCTCAGAACAAAAGAAATGTGCTTCCTACACTCACAGGCCATATCTAGTTCAACTCTGCTTAGTAAACTGAGGACAACATTAAGTTCTCTTCCATCCAATGCACTGTACTTGCAAGGTACAGACGCGAGTGCCACTTACACTATGTATTTCAATGGGAGCCCAATAGTGACTGTCCTTACCCGAAAAGAATGCTTGCACGTAGCATAGTAGAATGCATGTGATTCAACTCCATTATGAAAGGGAATTGAACACTGGGTTGCCTAACAAAAAACACACTCTGATTTTTAGAAAGGAGCACTCTTCTACTACATTCTGTTTCCTATAGAGCCAGAACAGTGATCTTGCTAAGAACAAAAGAATGGTACTTCCTACACACACGGGCCAAATCTACTACAACTCTGCTTTTGAATATGAGGAAAATCATATCTTTTCTTACTTCCAATGGACTGTAGTTGCAGGGAACAGATGCAGGTGCTGATTCCACTTTGTATCTCAATGGAAGACCAATAGTGACTTTCCTTAACCGAAAAGACCTGTTGCTCATAGGACAAGAGACAGCATGGGATTCAACACCATTGAAGGGCAATTAATGCTGAGTTGCCTTACAAGAAACAAACTCATTTTGAGAAATGAGCACTCTTCTACTCTACTTTTTTTCCTACAGATCTCCAACAGTGAGCTTGCTCAAGACAAAAAAACTTTGCTTCCTACACACACTGTCCATATCTAGTTCAACTCTGCTTCTGAAAGTTAGAAGAATCTTCGTTTCTCTTACATTCAATGCATTGTAGTTGCTTGGAACTGACCTGGTTACTATTTGTACTGAGTATTTCAATGGGAGCCCAGTAGTGGCTTACATTACATGAAAAGAACTGTTTCTTTTAGGACAAGAGACAGCAAGGGATTCAAATCCTTTTGTGCAGGGGAAATTAACATTGAGTTGCCTTACAAAAAACACACACTTCTTTTGAGAAAGGAGCACTCTTATACTCTACTGTGTTTCCTACAGAGCCACAACAGTGGGCTTGCTCAGAACAAAAGAACTGTGCTTCCTACATCCACGGGCCATATCTTGTTCAACTCTGCTTAGGAAACTGAGAAGAACCGAGCTCACTGTTCTGGTTCTACAGGAAACACACTAGAGTAGAAGAGTGCTCCTTTCTCAAAAGCAGGGTTTGTTTCTTGAAAGGCAACTCAGTGTTAATTTCCCCTTCATAAACGTGGTTGAATCACTAGCTGTCTTTTTTTGTACTAGCAACAGTTTTTTTTGGGGGTGTGGAAAATGACTATTGGGCTCCCATTGAGATACACAGGGAAAGAGCACCTATGTGTGTTCCCAGCATCTACAGTGCATTGGAAGAAAGGGAAGGTTTTTCTCAGTTTTCATAGTAGAGTTGAACTAGATATGGACCAAGTGTGTAGGAAGCACAGTTTTTTGTTCTGAGCAAGCCCACTGTTCTGGCTCTATAGGAAACACAGCAGAATAGAAAAGAGGCTCCTTTCTCAAAAGCAGAGTGTGTTTCTTGTAAGGCAACTCAGTGTTAATTTCCACTTCATAAACGGATTTGAATCCCATGCTGTCTCTTGTCCTATCAGCAACAGTTCTTTTTCACAAAAGGAAAGTCACTATTGGGCTCCCAATGAGATACACAGTGGAAACAGCACCTGCGTCTGTTCCCAGCAACTACATTGCATTGTATATAAGAGAAGCTACATTTTTTCTCAGTTTCCTAAGCCGAGTTTAACAAGATATGGACAATGTGTATAGGAAGCACATTATTTTTGTAATGAGCAACCTCATTATTCTTGCTCTATAGGACAAACAGTAGAGTAGAAGAGTGATCCTTTCTCAAAAGCAGAGTGTGTTTCTTGTAAGGCAACTCAGTGTTAATTTCCCCTTCCAAAATGGAGTTGAATCACATACAGTCTCTTGTCCTACAGTCAACAGTTCTTTTCATGAGAGGAATGTCACTATAGGGCTAGCATTGAGAAACACAGTGCAAATAGCACCCGCGTCTATATCTAGCATATACAGTGCTTTGGATGTAAGAGAAGCTACAGTTTTTCTCAGTTTCCAAAGCAGAGTTGAACCTAATATGGGCCGTGTGTGTAGGAAGCACAGTTATTTTGTTCTGAGCAGGCTCTTTGTTCTGGCTCTATAGGAAACACAGAAGAGTAGAGCAGTGCTCCTTTCTCAAAAGCAAAGTGTGTTTCTTGTAAGGCAACTCAGTGTTAATGCCTCCTTCATAAATGGAGTTGAATCCCTTGCTTTCTCTTGTCCTATGCGCAACAGTTCTTTTCAGGTAAGGAAAGTCACTATTAAGCTTCCATTGAGGTACCCAGTGGAAATAGCACCCATGTCTGTTCCCAGCAACTACAGTTCAATGGATTTAAGAGAAGCTACATTTTTCCTCAGTTTCCTAAGCAGCGTTGAACTAGATATGGCCTTTGTGTGTAGAAAGCACAGTTCTTTGGTCTGAGCCAGCTTACTGTTCTGGCTCTATAGGAAACACAGTAGAGTAGAACAGTGCTCCTTTTTTAAAAGCAGAGTGCGTTTCTTGAAAAGCAACTCAGTGTTAATTTCCCTTCATAAACAGAGTTGAATCACATGCTGTCTCTAGTCCTATGAGCAACAGTACTTTTTGCAAAAGGAAAGTCACTATTTGGGTCACTTTGAGATACACAGTGCAAATAGCACACCGTCTGTTCCCCACAACTACAGTGCATTGGATGTAAGAGAAGGTTCTGTTTTTCACACTTTCCTAAGCAGAGTTGAACTAGGTATTGCCCGTGTGTGTAGGAAGCACAGTTCTTTCATTCTGAAAAAGCTCACTGTTCTGGCTCTACAGGACACACACTAGAATAGAAGAGTGCTCCTTTCTCAAAAGCAGAGTGTGTTTCTTGTAAGGCAACTCAGTGTTAATTTCCCCTTCATAAACGAAGTTGAATCCTATACTGTCTCTTGTCCTATGAGCAACAGTTATTTTCGGGTAAGGAAAGTCACTATTAGACTCCCATTGAATTACACAGTGCAAATAGCACCCACGTTTGTTCCCAGAAACTACAGTGCATTGGATTTAAGAGAAGATTTGGTTTTTCTCAGTTTCCTAATCAGAGTTGAACTAGCTAAGGCCTGTGTGTGTAGGAAGCACAATTCTTTTATTCTGATCGAGCACATTGTTCTGGCTCTATAGGAAACACAGCAGAGTAGAAGAGTGCTCCTCTCTCATAAGCATACTTTGTTTTTTGTAAGGCAACTCAGAGTAAATTTCCCCTTCATAAACGGAGTTGAATCACATGCAGTATCTTGTCTTATGAGCAACAGATCTTTTCGGGTAAGGAAAGTCACTATTGGGCTCCCATTGAGATACACGGTGCAAATAGCACCTGCCTCTGTTCCCAGCAAATACAGTGCATTGGATGTAAGAGAAGCCACGGCTTTTCTCAGCTTCCTAAGCAGAGTTGAACCAGATATGGCCCGTGTGTGTAGGGACCACCGTTCTTTTGTTGTGAGCAAGCCCACTGTTCTATAGGAAACAGAGTAGAGTATAAGAATCCTCCTCTCTCAAAGCAGAGTGTGTTTATTGTAAGGCAACTCAGTGTTAAATTCCATTTATTTATGGAGTTGAATCACATGCTGTCTTTTGTCCTAGTAGCAACAGTGATTCTCGGGTAAGGAAATTCACTTTTGAGCTCCCATTGGGATACAGGGTGCAAATAGCACCCGCGCCTGTTCCTAGAAACTACAGTGAATTGGATGTAAGAGAAGATATGGTTCTTCTCAGTTTCCAAAGCAGAGTTGAACTAGATATGGCCCGTGTGTGTAGGATGCAAAGTTCTTTTTTCTGAGCATGCTCATTGTTCTGGCTCTATAGGAAACACAAGAGTAGAAGAGTGCTCCTTTCTCAAAAACAGAGTGTGTTCTTGTTAGACAACTCAGTGTTAATTTCCTCTTCATAAACGGATTTATATCCCATGCTGTCTCTTGTCCTAGCAGCAACAGTTCATTTCGGTTAAGGAATGTCACTATTGGGCTGCCATTGAGATACAGAATGCAAAAGTACCTGGGTCTGTTCCCAGGAACTACATAGCATTGGATGTAAGAGAAGCTCTAGTTTTTCTCAATTTCCTGAGCAGATTTGAACTAGATATGCCCTGTGTGTGTAGTAAGTACAGTTCTTTTGTTCTCAGCAAGCCCACTGTTCTGGCTCTGTAGGAAACTCATTAGAGTAGAGGAGGGCTCCTTTCTAAAAAGCAGAGTGTATTTCTTGTAGGGCAACTTAGTGTTTATTTCCTCTTCATAAATGAAGTTGCATCACATGCTGTCTCTTGTCCTACAAGCAAGAGTTCTTTTCAGGTAAGGAAAGTCACTATTGGGCTCCCATTGAGATACAGTGGAAATAGCACCCACGACTGTTCCAAGCAAGTACAGTGCATTGGATGTAAGAGAAGCTATGGTACTTCTCAGTATCCAAAGCAGAGTTGATCTAGATATGGCCCGTGTGTTTAGGAACCACAGTCCTTTTGTTCTGAACCATTTCACTGTTCTGGCACTATAGGAAACACTGTAGAGTAAAAGAGTGCTCCTTCTCAAAAGCAAGGTGTGTTTCTTGTAAGGCACCTCAGTTTTAAATTCCCCTTCATAAACAGAGCTGAATCCCATGCTGTCCCTTGTCCTACAAGCATCACTTCTTTTCGGGTAAGGAAAGTCACTATTGGGCTCCCATTTAGATACATACTGCAAATTGCACCCGCTTCTATTCCCGGCATTTAAAGTACATTGGATGTAGGAGAAGCTACTGTTTTTCTCAGTTTCCTAAGCAGAGTTGAACTAGATATGGCCCGTGCGTGTAGGAAACACAGTTCTTTTGTTCTGAGCAATCCCACTGTTCTATAGGAAACAGTACAGTAGAAGAGTGCTCCTTTCTCAAAAGCAGAGTGTGTTTATTGTATTGCAACTCAATGTTAAATTCCCCTTCAAAATTGGAGTTGAATCACATGCTGTCTTTTGTCCTAAGAGCAACAGTGATTTTTGGGTAAAGAAAGTCACTATTGATCTCCCATTGAGATACACAGTACAAATAGCACCAGCGTCTGTTCCCAGAAAGTACAGTGAATTTGATGTAAGAGAAGATACAGTTTGTCTCAGTTTCTGAAGCAGAGTTGAACTAGATATGACCCTTGAGTGTAGGAAGCACAGTTGTTTTTCCTGAGCATGCTCACTGTCTGGCTGTATAGAAAACACAGTAGAGTAGAAGAGTGCTCCTTTCTCAAAAGCAGAGTTTATTTCTTGGTAGGCAACTCAGTGTTAATTTTTCCTTCATACACGGAGTTGAATCCCATGCTTTCGGTTAAGGAAAGTCACTATTGGGCTCCCAATGAGATACACAGGGTAAAAGCACCTGGGTCTGTATTCAGTAACTACATTACTTTGGATATAAGAGAAAGTACAATATTTCTCAATTTCCTAATTAGAGTTGAACTAAATATGGTCTGTGTGTGTGGGAAGCACATTTCTTTTGTTCTGAGGAAGCCCACTGTTCTGGCTTTGTAGGAAACACAGTAGAGTAGAAGAGTGCTCCTTTCTCAAAACCAGTGTGTGTTTCTTAGTCGGCAACTCAGTGTTAATTTCTCCTTCATAACCCGAGTTTAATCCCATGCTGTCTCTTGTACTACAAGCAATAGTTCTTTATGGTTAAGGAAAGTCACTATTGGGCTCCCATTGAGATACACAGTACAAATAGCACCCTCGTCTGTTCCCAGCAACTACAGTGCATTGAATATAATTGAAGCTACAGTTTTTCTCAGTTTCCTAAGCAGAGTTGAACTAGATATGAACCTTGTGTCTAGGAAGCCCAGTTCTCTTTTCCTGAGCAAGCTCACCATTCTGGACTTATAGGAAACACAGTAGAGTAGAATACAGCTCCTTTCTCAAAAGCAGAGTGTGTTTCTTTTTTTTTCTGCTTGAAACCTTTATTAGCCACACTCACACATACACAATGAATCATCTCTGGTGCTCAAGATGCATACAGAAGAGGTTTCATCAGCAAAAATGGAAAGTTGCACTTCGGCAGATATCATATAGAAAGAACCTGGCCACTCCCTCCAGCTAAATTGAGCAGCCCTTACAATGGCAGACCATCACATGGAATGAGTGATTCTAGAGGCCTAATGGGGCCAGCAGAGAGCTCCTTCCTTGGAAAGGCAGTTCCTGGACATGTAAGAGGAATCCAGTAGCCAAAGCCACAGTTTGTTCTCATCACATCTCAGTGTCTTCAGAGTTGGAAGAAGAATGCGAGGCTGTGCTGTGAGTTCGTTCTCTTGCTGTGTGGGGGTTAAGCTCTGACTCTGACGATGTTCCTCCTCTGTCATCAGAACAAATGACCAGGGGGTCAGCCATGGAGGAAACGATGGGGATTTTCTGAGCTTGGAAGTATTCGTAGGCCTTCTTTCCACAGACCAGGAGAGTGACGTGCTCCCTGCTGCTCTTGATCCTGTCCACTACTTTCTTGTAGGGTTTCTCCTGCACGCTCTCCCCATTCACTTCAATGATGATGTCCTCATCCTCCAGCCCAGCCTTGTCCGCAGGGCCACCCTCCTGTACCTCTTTGACAAAGGAGCCTGGCTGACCCCTAATGGCATTAAGGTGAAAGTCAAAGCTGTTGTCGACTTTAATCAGCCTACAGAGCTTGGGTTTATGATCCCCCGCATCCTCCGTAGTGTCTGGACCTGTGGATTCCAGAGGAGCAGGGACGGGAGCTGCAGCTTCCCTGACAGGACCATTGGGCAGTTCTTGACTTTGGCAGTAGAGAAGTGGAGAAAAACGAGCCAGTCCATAGATGCTGTCTGCCTCCTTGTCCACCACCAGCAGTATTGTCTGGTCTCCGCCCTCCTTGATCATTTCCACCACACTGTCGTGATCGAGGCCTTCCATGGACACGCCATTGACAGCAACCACCAAGTCATTGTTCTTCAAGCCAGCCGCCTCGGCTGGGCTTCCAGGTTCTATGTCCTTGGTGATCTGACCTTTCTGTCCAGAGCCTGCCCTCAGGTAGAACCCGTAGCCATTGCTTCCCTTCCTGATCTTCACCACCCGGGGCTGATGGGGCAGCAGTTTCAAACTGGCTGTTTCCCTCTTGAACTGTGTCTTCTGTTCATCATGGTACTTGTCAGTCTCCTTGTCCACAAGTAGGAACATGATACAACTCCGCGCCTTCTTCATCTTCACCACCACTTCCTCGTGACTGGCGTTCTCTACATTTTCTCCATTCACTTCAACCAAGAGATCGTCGGCCAGGACCCCAGCCCTCATGGCCACTCCCTGAGGTATTATGTCAGTCAGGTACACGCCCTTTTTGCCTTGGATGGTTTTCAGAGAGAAACCGAAGCTGCTGCCCTCCTTCACCAGGTAGCAGAGCCTTGGCTGGGCACATGTCTCCACTGCCCCATTCATCACAGGACCTGGTTTCTTATCATTCAAAGCTGGCTCCCTCTGGATCTGATCCAATTCTCTCAAGTCCACCTGTTTTTTTATAGCCTTCTCATAGGAGTCTCCATCCAGAACCAGCACAGTCATTGAATTCCCACTCTTTCTGACCAGATCCACCACCTGTGCGTGCCCTTCCTTGTCAACAAAGACACCATTGATCCTGAGAACTCTGTCCCCATCCAGGAGCCCTGCTTTCTCTGCTGGGCTCCCCTTCTCGATCACCCGGACCAGGTGGCCATCAGTGTCCTTCTCAATGCGCAAGAAGAAGCCATAGTTCTGCCCCTCTTGTTTGGACAATTTATACTCTCTGGGGCTGAAGGTAGAGGCCATTTCTGCTCACACAGGTCAGCAGCAAGGCCCAGCGTCCTTTGTTTCTCTATTCTGTACTGCTCCCTCCTCTCTCCAAGTGGCTGTTTGTTCTCCAACTACTGATATCTGTCTTCCTCTTCACACACTCTGCAGGCTCTCAGGAAGGCAGCCGGCCATTTTCACAAGTTCCCCGTGGGCTGGTGCTGCTGAAAATGCCACTAGCCTCGCAGAGTGTGTTTCTTGTATGGCAACTCATTGTTAATTTCCCCTTCATAAAGGGACGTGAATCACATAATGTCTCTTGTCCTAAGAGCAACACTTCTTTTGAGTAAGGAAAATCACTATCGGGCTCCCAGTGAGATACATGGTGCAAATAGCACCCGTGTCTGTTCCCAGCAACTGTAGTGCATTGGATGTAAGAAAACCTACAGTTCTTCTCAGTTTCCTAAGCAGAGTTGAGCTAGATATGGCCAGTGTGTGTAGGAATCACAGTTCTTTTGTTCTCAGCAAGCCCACTGTTCTGCCTCTATAGGAAACACAGTAGAGTAGAAGAGTTCTCCTTTCTCAAAAGCAGAGTGTGTTTCTTTTAAGGCAACTCAGTGTTAATTCACCCTTCATAAACGGAGTTGAATCCCATGCTGTCTCGTGTACTATGAGCAACAGTTCTTTTCGGGAAAGGAAACTTACTCTTGGGCTCCCATTGAGATACACAGCAAATAGCACCTCCGTCTGTTTCCAGCAACTTCAGTGCATTAGATGTAAGAGAACCGACAGTTCTGCTCAGTTTCCTAAGCAGAGTTGAACTAGATATGCCCCATGTGTGTAGGAAGCACAGTTCTTTTGTTCTCAGCAAGCTCCAATTCTGGCCTTATAGGAAAAACAGTAGAGAGGAAGAGTGCTACTTTCTCAAAAGCAGAGTGTGTTGCTTGTAAGGCAACTCAGTGTTAATTTCTAATTCATAAACGGATTGAATCACATGCTGTGTCTTATCCTATGAGAAACAGTTCTTTTCAGGCAAGGAAAGTCACTATTGCGCTCCGATTGAGATACACAGTGCAAATAGCACCCGAATCCATTCGCAGCACTACAGTGCATTGGATATTAGAGAAGCTACATTCCTTCACAGTTTCCTAAGCAGAGTTGAAGTATATATGGCCCTTGTGTGTCGGAAGCTCAGTTCTTTAGTTTTGAGCAAGCTCACTGCTCTCACTCTCTGGAAGCACAGTAGAGTAGAAGAGTGCTCCTTTCTCAAATGAAGAGTTTGTTTCTTTTAAAGCAACTCAGTGTTAATTTCTCCGTCATAAATGGAGTTGAATCACATGCTGTCTCTTGTCCTATGAGCAACAGTTCTTTTTGGGTAATGAAAGTCACTATTGTGCTCCCTATGAGATACATACTGCAAAAAGCACCCGAGTTTGTTCCTAGCAACTACATTGCACTGGATTTAAGAGAAGCTATGGTTTTTCTCAGTTTCCTAAGCAGAGTTGAACTAGATATGGCCCATGTGTGTAGGAAGCACAGTTCTTTTGTTATGAGCAAGCTCACTGTTTTGGATCTATAGGAAACACAGGACAGTAGAAGTGTTCTCCTTTCTCAAATGCAGAGTGTGTTTCTTGTAAGGTATCTCAGTGTTAATTTCCACTTCATCAATGGAGTTGAATCACATGGTGTCACTTCTCCTACGAGTAACATTTCTTTTCGGGAATGGAAAGTCACTATAGGGCTCCCATTGAGATACAAAGTGCAAATAGCACCCGTGTCTATTCCCAGAAAATACAGTGCTTCGGATGTAAGAGAACCTATGGTTCTTCTAAGTTTCCTAAGCACAATTGAACTAGATATGGCCCCTATGTGTTGGAAGCACAGTTCTTTTGTCCTGAGCAAGCTCACTCATCTGTCCTTATAGCAAACACCAGAGAGTAGAAGAGTGCTCCTTTCTAAAAAGCAGAGTGTGTTTCTTGTAAGGCAACTCAGTGTTGATTTCCCCTTCATAAACATTGTTGAATCACATGCTGTCTCTTGTCCTATTAGCAATAGTTCTTTTTGGGTAAGGAAAGTCACTATAGGGCTCCCTACTAGATACACAGTGCAAATTGCACCCGAATCTGTATGCAGCACTACAGTGCATTGGATATTAGAGAAGCAACGGTTCTAATTTGTTTCCTAAGCAGAGTTGAACTAGATAAGGCCCGTGTGTGTAGAAAGCACAGTTCTTTAGTACTGAGCAAGCTCACTCTTCTGGCTCTATGGAAACACAGTAGAGTAGAAGAGAGCTCCTTTCTCAAAAACAGAGTGTGTTTCTTGTAAAGCAACTCAGTGTTAATTCCCTTCATAAAACGCATTGAATCACATGCTGTCTCTTGTCCTATAAGCAACAGTTCTTTTGGGTAAGGAAAGTCATTCCTGGGCTACCATTTAGAGACACAGAGCAAATAGCACCTGTGTTTGTTGCCAGCAATTACAGAGCATTGGATGTAAGAGAAACTGCAGTTCTTCTAAGTTTCCAAAGTGGAATTGAACTGGATATTGCCTGTGTGTTTAGAAAGTACAGTTCTTTTATTTTGAGCAAGCTCACTGTTCTGGCTCTATAGGAAACACAGTAGAGTAGAAGAGTGCACCTTTCTGAAAAGCAGAGTGTGTTTCTTATAAGGCAACTCAGTGTTCATTTCCCCTTCCTAAATGGAATTAAATCACATGCTGTCTCTTTTCCTAGGAGCAACAGTTTTTTTTTTCAATTAAGATAAGTCACTATTGGGCTCCCTTTGAGATACAAAGTAAAAATAGCACCCGTGTCTCTTCCCTGCAACTACAGTGCATTGGATATAAGAAAACCTATGGTTCTTCTCAGTCTCATAAGCAGAGTTGAATTAGATATAATCCATGTGTGTAGGAAGCCCAGTTCTTTTGTTTTGAGCAAGCTCACTGTTCTGGTTCTATAGGAAAAACAGTAGAGTGGAAGTGTGCTGCTTTTTCAATAGCAGAGTGTGTTTCTAGTAAGGCAACTCAGTGTTAATTTCCCCTTTGTAAAAAGAATTGAATCACATGCTGTCTCTTGTCCTACATGCAAGAGATCTTTGCGGGTAAGAAATGTCACTATTGGTATCCCATTGAGATACACAGTGCAAATAGCACCAACATTTGTTCCCAGCAACCACAGTGCATTGCATGTAAGAGAAGCTAGGTTTCTTCTCCGTTTCCTAAGAAGAGTTGAACAAGATATGGCCTGTGTGTATGAAGCACTGTTCTTTTGATCTGAGCAAGCTTACTGTTCTTGTTCTGTGGGAAATACAGTAGTGTAGAAGAGTGCTCCTTTTCAAAAGCAGAGTGAGTTTCTTGTAAGGCAACACAGTGTTAATTTCCCCTTCATAAACAGAGTTGCATCACATGCTGTCTCTTTTCCTACAAGAAACAGTTCTTTTCAGGTAAGGAAAGTCACAATTGGGCTCCCATTGAGATACATAGTGCAATAATACCAGAGTTTGTTCCCAGTAAGTACAGTGCATTGGTTGGAAGATAAGCTACGGTTCTAATCAGTTTCCTAAGTGGAGTTGAACTTGATATGGCCCGTGTGTGTAGGAAGCACAGTTCTTTTGTTGTGAGCAAGCTCACTGTTTGGACTGTATAAGAAACATGGTAGTGTAGAAGGGTGTTCCTTTCTCAAAAACAGAGTGTGTTTCCTTTAAGTCAACCTAGTGTTGAATTCCCCTTCATTGACGGAGTTGAATTACATGCTGTCTCTTTTCCTAAGAACAACAGATCTTTTCAGGTAAGGAAAGTCACTATTGGGCTGCCATTGAGTTACACAGTGCAAATAGCACCTGCGTCTGATCCCAGCAAATACAGTGCATTGGATATAAGAGAAGCAATGGTTCTACTCAGTTTCCTAAGCAGAGTTGAGCTATATATGCCCCATGTGTGTAGGTAGTACACTTCTTTGGTTCTGAGCTGGCTCATTGTTCCTGCTCTATAGGAAATCTATGTAGAGTATAAGCGAGGTCCTTTCTCAAAAGCAGAGTGTGTTTCTTGTAAGGCAACTCAGTGTTAATTTCCCCTTCATATATGGAGTTAAATCACATGCTGTCTCCTCTCCAACAAGCAACAGGACTTTTCGGGTAAGGAAAGTCACTATTGTGCTTCCTTTGAGATACACAGTGAAAATATCATCCCCGTTTGTTCCCAGCCATTACAGTGCATTGGATGTAAAAGAAGCTAGGGTTCTCCTCAGTTTCCTAAGAAGAGTTGAACTAGATATGGCCCGTGTGTGTAGTGAACACAGTCCTTTAGTTCTGAGCAAGCTCACTTTTTTGGCCCAATAGGAAACACAGGAGAGAAGAAGAGTACTCCTTTCTCAAAAGCAGAGTGTGTTTCTTGTTCAGCAAGGCAGTGTTAATTTCCCCTTCATAAATAGAGTTGAATTACATGTTGTCTCTTGTCCTAAGTGCAACAGTTCTTTTTGGATAAGGAAAGTCACTATACGGCCAGAACAGTGAGCTTGCTCAGAACAAAAGACCTGTGCTTCCTACACACACGGGCCTTATCTAGATTAACTTTGCTTAGGAACCTGAGAAGAATAGTAACTTCTCTTCCATCCAACATGCTGTATTTTGGGTGAAGAAACTAGATTTGTGTTTCCATTTTGTATCTTTTGGAGCCCAATAGTGACTTTTCCTACCAGAAAAGAACTGTTGCTGGTAGGAGAAGAGACAGCATGCAATTCAACTCCGTTTATGAAGGGGAATTCATCACTAGGATGACTAGCAAGAAGCACACTCTGCTTCTGAGAAAGGAGCACTCTTCTACTCTATTGTCTTTCCTACAGATCCAGAACAGTGAGCTTGCTCAGAACAAAAGAACTCTGCTTCCAACACACGGGACATATCTAGTACAACTCTGCCTAAGAAACTGAGAAGAACAGTAGCTTCTCTTCCTTCCAAAGCACTGTACATTCTGGAAACAGATACCAGTGCAACTTCCACTGTGTATCTCAACGGGAGCCCAATAGTGACTTCCCTAGCAGAAAAGAACTGTTGATGGTAGGACAAGAGACTGCATGTGATTCAACTCTGTTTATGAAGGGGAAATTAACACTAACCTGACTTACAAGAAACACACTCTGCTGTTGATAAAGGAGCACTCTTCTACTCTAGGTTGTTTCCTATACCGCTAGAACAATGAGCTAGCTCAGAGCAAAAGAACTGTGCTTCCTACACACGGGCCATATCTAGTTCAACTCTGCTGAGGAAACTGAGAGGAACAATACCTTTTCTTCCATCCAGTGCACTATACTTCTGGGAAGAGATTCCAGATCTATTTCCACTGTGTATATCAATGGGACTTTAAAAGTGACTTTCCTTCCCAGAAAAGAACGGTTGTTCATAGGACAAGAGACAGCATGTGATTCAACTTCTTTTATTAAGGGGAAATCAACACTTGATTGCCTTTCAAGAAACACAGTCTACTTTTGAGAACAGAGCCCTGTTCTACTCTACTGTGTTTCCTATTGAGCCAGAACAGTGAGTTTGCTCAGAACAAAAGAACTCTGCCTCTTTGAAACACAGGTGATATCTCTTTCTACTCTGTTCTGGAAAATGGTAAGAACAGCAGCTTCTCTTACATCCAATGCACTGTAGTTTCTGGGAACAGACACAAGTTTTATTTGGGCTCTGTATATGAAAAGGAGCCCAACAGTGACTTCCCTTACCAGGAAAGAACTGTTGTTCATAGTTGCTGTGGGATGTACTGTATGTTGAATGTCTTGCTCTTATTGGTTAATAAATAAAACATTGATCATCCAGAAGCCAGGCAGGAAGTATAGTTGGGACAAGGAAAGAGGCGAATTCTGGGAAGTAGAAGTCTGAGTCAGAGAGACGCTGCCACGTGCTGCCATGACAAGCAACATATAAAAGATACTGGTAAGCCACAAACCATGTGGCAACTATAGATTAATAGAAATGGGTTAATTTAAGATAGAAGAACTAGATAACAAGAAGCCTTCCACAGCCATACATTTTGTAAGCAATATAAGTCTCTGTGTGTTTACTTGGGTGGGTTTGAGTGGCTGTGGGACTGGTGAGTGAGAGAGATTCATCCTTACTGTGGGCCAGGCAGGAAAACTCTTGCTACAAATGGTGCCTCATGGCTTGAATTTCCACCTTAAACCTGAGAAACAATCCTAAAAAAAAGCAAAATCAGGTTCCTGCTTCATGTCTCATATGGGCAGCTAGATGTGCAACATGTGGGCTGGAGATACTTTATGGGGGGTTTATGACATGTGCTCTTGACCTATTCCTGCCGAGTTACACAGAGGTTTCTGTAAGCCACACAACATGGTGTGTGGTGGAGTTAGCCTTTACTAGTACAAAAAAAATAAGAAGTGTCTGACCTACACTGTTTTCATAAAAGCATAGAGCCACTGTTTCTATAGTTGATGGCTCCCAGAGCCATCACCATGTTGGGAAGCTGAGCTGGGCAGAGCCATCAGCCACAGTTGCCATTTCAATCTTGGAATGCCGCAGTTTAAAGCAATAGGTTCACAATAAGACAGATTCAGATGGAATAGTTCACAATATGTGTAAAATATACAAAGGCTTGAAAGAGACAAAAAAGTGATATATACAGTTATATAAAGAAATACATAGTTTTAAAAAATAAAATCTTTAAAGAGACAGTAAAATTAATAAAAAAAATTAAGCCACGTAAAGATGGATATCACACAGAGAATCTGGATTATGTTTTCTTTGATATTCTTAACTGCAGAAAGACATTTGATTGTGAAAGCTGTTGAGTTAAACCAATATGTATATTTTAAAGGAATCTTGACTTCAAAATTTGGATGTAAAGATATGTTGCTTTGTAAAGGAGGCTCTGCTTTTGTTTCCACAGAGAGCCAGAGGCTATGGATTTGTTCCAGTTTAAGATACATCAGCTTTGACTGGCCAAGACCACCTGAAAGGTCTCTGATGACACCATGGCCTAGATGATCCAACATCCAGAAAGAACAGTTTCAAGGCAACTGGCTCAGATGATACACCCTCACGGACTACTCCATAATCCTAAAATTTTCTTTGTTTCCCCATAAGATACAGCACCCCCCTCCAGCATGAAGTAGTGAGAGAAACTATGCCCAAATTCCCAAACCAAGCTGGCTTTGGAAATAGAATTGGCTCACTCCTTCTCTAAACCAAAGCATATTACTAAAAGAAAAGGTTAAGAGATTCTTGTGTCCCATATCAGAAGAGCCCTCTGGTATGGGACAGAGAAAAACCAATATTTTTATATAAAACAGGTTGATTATAAATGCAATCTCTTTCTAAAGAAAAAAGGGGATATGATATAAAATATGATAGGATGAAAGGGTAGATTAATGAACCTACTTTTAATGAGCAACAACTTGTTTGAAGTGTTTTACATTGGTATAGATTTTAGTTTATTGATACAAATTTGAAGTTAATTTTCTTATTCTGTATATGTATTTCTACTCTCGTTTGAAGTATTGCGTTTATGTAACTCATTTAGATTGTAATGGATAATTAAGAAATACAGATTAATAATTAGTCTTCTATGGTAGTCAAACTTACAGTAATGTTTTCTAGGTATACATAGATATAAATAAATTAGGTTGGTAATCTTCAAATACTTCAAAGACCTACAGAATGTGGCATTTAAAATGTTTTAAAAATTTAGACTTTCTGGACAATGAGACATGTCTGCTCCTGGCAGCACCAATTTACTTCAGAGAGGAGTTTGGTCTTCAAAGACACTCTATATGGAGTTTGTCTTCTTCTTGGCAAAAGAAGCCATTTGGGCAAGAAACTGTTCTTGCCTGGACTGCTTGTTTGACTGGACATGCAAGACCCATAGGAAGGTGACCCCTGAACTTGGCTTGGCAAAATGGTCCTTCATGTTCCTACTTCACAGAGGAAACTGCCAGACATTCTACAGGACACAGAAAAAGGTGACTGAAAAACTCTAGGCTTGTAGGCTGAAAACAGATGCCCCAACTTTACAACAGAATTTTGGATGACTGTCCAGGCTGCCAGCTGACTCTGTCCTCTCTCGCAAGACTCTCAAAAGTTGCTTGTGTCCTTCTCCCCTTTCTCAGATAATATTATATCCTTCTGAAGTTTTTGATGTAGTTGAAGACTAGAGTTATAATTTCCTCAGTTACGATAAAAGATAAGTTAAATATGAAACCTTAGACTCATAAATATAGGATAGATATAGGATAGATAGGATATCTTCTATAATTTTGCCAAATACAAATAGACTAGATATTATAAATAGACTAGATATTATAACTGCAATTCTTGCTTGATAATTGTTTTGTTATATTTAATTTTACTATGTGAAAGTTAAAACCTTCCTTTTGAAAAACAAAGAAAAGGGGAAATGCTGTGCGATGTGAATGTGTTGCTCTGATTGTTTAATAAATTAAAGACTGATTGGCCAGTAGCCAGGCAGGAAGTATAGGTGGGACAAGGAGAGAGGAGAATTCTGGGAAGTGGAAGGCTGAGTCAGAGAGACACTGCCGCCATGACAAGCAACGTGTAAAAGATACTGGTAAGCCACAAGCTATGTGGCAACTATAGATTAATAGAAATGGGTTAATTTAAGATAGAAGAACTAGACATCAAGAAGCCTGCCACGGCCAGACATTTTGTAAGCAATGTAAGTCTCTGTGTGTTTACTTGGGTGGGTCTGAGCAGCTGTGGGATTGGGAGGTGAGAGAGATTTGTCCTGACTGTGGGCCAGGCAGGAACACTCTAGCTACACATTGGACAAGAGCCAGCATGTTGTTTAACTCCTTTTATGAAGGGAAATTCATCACTGAGTTCTCTTACAAAAGCACAGTCTGTTTTCAAGAAAGAAGTACTCTTCTCTTTACAGTGTATGTAATGTGACCAGAGCATTGAGCTTGCTCAGAACAAAAGAACTGTGCTTCCTAGAAACACAGGTAAGATCTGTAGCTTCCCTTACATCTAACACACAGTGTACTTTCTGGGATCAGATGTGAGGTGTATTTCCACTCTGTATGTGAAATGTTGCCCAACAGTGATTATGCTTTTGAGAAAAGAACTATAGTTCACAGGATAAGAGACAGCATGTGGTTGAACTCCGATTATCAATGGTAATTTAACACTGAGTTCCCTTACAAGAAACATACTCTATTTTCAAGAAAGAAGCACTCTTGTCTTTTCTGTGATTCCAAGGAGACCAGACTAGTGAGCTTGCTCAAAACAAAGCACTGTGCTTCCTAGAAACCCAGGCAATATCTCTTTAAACTCTGATCATGAAACTCATAAGAACAGTAGCTTCTCTTACATCCAATACACTGTACTTGCAGGGCTCAGACAAGAGAACTATACCCACTATATATATGAATGAGAGCCCAAAAGTGACTTTGCTTATGAGGAAAAAACTGTTGTTTGTAGCACAAGAGACAGGATGTGATTAAACTCCGTTTATGATGGGGAATTCAACACTGAGTTCCCTTACAATAAACAAACTCTGTTTTCGAGAAAGAAGCAGTCTTCCCTTTACTGTGTTTCCAATGTGTGCAGAACAGTGACATTGCTCAGGAAAAAAAGAACTGTGCTTCTTAGAAACACAGGCAATATCTCTTTCCACTCTGCTCATCACAATGATAACAACAGTAGCTTCTCTTACATCCAATGTACTGTAGTTGCTGGGAACAAATGCCAGTATTATTTCAGCAATATGTGTGAATTGAATCCCAACAGTGGCTCTTCTTATGAGAAAAGAATTGTTCTTCATAGGACAAGAGGCAGCATGTGGTTAAACACCATTTACTGAGGGGAATTCAATGCCAAGTTCCCTTACAAATAACACCCTCTATTTTGAGGAAGAAGCACTCTTCTCTTTGCCATGTTTCCAATTTGACCAGAACAGTGAGCTTGCTCAGAACAAAAGAGCTGTGCTTCCCAGAAACACAGGTGTTATCTTTTCAACTCTGCTCAGGAAACTGATAAGAATAGTATCTTCTCTTACCTCCATCACTCTGTATTGGCTGGGAACAGATGCGAGGTTTATTTCTACTATATATAAGAATGGGAGCCCAACAGTGACTTTGCTTATGAGGAAAGAACTTTTTTAATAGCACAAGAGACAGCATGTAGTTAAACTCTGTTTTCAAAGGGAATACAACACTGAGTTCCCTTACAATAAAAACACTCTGTGTTTGAGAAAGAAGCACTCTTCTCTTTACTGTGTTTCCAATGTGAGCAGAACAGTGACCTTGCTCAGGAAAAAAAAAAAACTGTGCTTCCTAAAAACATGGGCCATATTTCTTTGAACTCTGCTCCAAAAACTGATAAGGTCAGTAGTTTCTCTTACATCCAATGCACTGTATTTGCTAGGTTAAGATTCGCATATGAATGGGAGCACAGCAGTGACTTTGCTTATTAGGAAAGAACTTTTTCCCATAGGAGTAGAGACAAATTCCATTTACAGAGGGCAATTCAGCACCAAGATACCTTATAAGAAATACACTGTTTTTGTGAAAGAACTCTTGTCTTTACCATGTTTCCAAAGTGAGCAGAATAGTTAGCTTTCTCAGAACAAAAGAACTGTGTTTCCTACAAAAAACAGGTGATATCTATTTTACCTCAGCTAAGGAAAAAACTGAACAACAGTAGCTTCTATTAATTCCAATGCACTGTACTTACTAGGGAAAGATGCTAGTAATATTTTCTCTATATTTATTAATGGGAGCCTATCAGTGACATTGCTTACCAGAAAAGAACTGTTTTTCATAGGAAAACAGACAGCATGAGTTTAAATTCCAATTATCAATGGGAATTCAATCCTGAGTTCCCTTACAGGAAACACACTCTGTTTTCAAGAAAGAAGCACTCTTCTCTTTGTCATGTTTCCAATGCGAACAGAACAGTGACCTTGCTCAGAACAAGGAACTGTGCTCCCTAGAAACACACGTGATATCTCTTTCAACTCTGCTCAGGAAACTGATAAGAACAGTAGCCCTCTTTACATCCAATGCACTGTACTTGCTGGGAAAAGATTTGAGTTGTATTTCCACACTGTATATGAATGGGAGCTCAACAGTGACTTTGCTTAGCAGAAAAGTACCATTGTTTGTAAGAAAAGAGACAACATGCGGTCAACTCTGTTTAAAAAGGGAAATTCAACACTGAGTTCCCTTTACAAAAAAAAAATCCACACTTTATTTTTGAACAGGAGCTTCTCTTATATCGAACCTAATTTACTTGCTGGGCTCAGATGGGTGTTGTATTTCTACATTGCAAATGAATAGGATTCCAATGGTGACTTTGCTTACCAGAAAAGAACTGTTATTTGTAAGTCAAGAGAAAAGATGTGGTTAGACTCTGTATATGAAGCAGAATTCAACACCAAATTCCCTTACAAGAATCACACTTTTTTTTGAGAAAGAAGCACTCTTTTCTTTACTGTGTTTCCAATGAGACAAGAACAGTGAGCTTGCTCAGAACAAAAGAACTGTGCTCCTAGAAACATAGGAGGTATCTCCTCCAACACTACTCAAGAAACTCATAAAAACAGTAGCTTCTTAGCCAGGCGTTGGTGGTGAAAGTCTTTAATCCCAGCACTTGGGAGGCAGAGGCAGGCGGATCTCTGTGAGTTCCAGGCCAGCCTGGGCTACCAAGTGAGCTCCAGGAAAGGCGCAAAGCTACACAGAGAAACCCTGTCTCAAAAAAAAACAAAAAAACAAAAACAAAAAAAAAACGAACAAACAAACAAACAAGTAGCTTCTCTTACCTCCGATGCACTGTACTTTTGGGAGCAGATGTGACTTTTATTTCTACTCTATTTATGAATGGGAGCCCTATTGTGACTTTGGTTACCAGAAAAGAACTGTTGTTTGTAGGACAAGAGACAACATGTGGTTCAACTCCATTTATGAAGGGAAATTCAACACTGAGTTCCCTTACAAAAGCACACTTTGTTTTTGAGAAGAAGTTCTCTTCTCTTTACTGTGTTTACCATGCAATCAGATCAGTGAACTTGCTCAGAACAAAACAACTGTTGTCCCTACAAACACAGATGATTCTGAATTCTGCTCAGGAAACAGATGATTCTGAATTCTGCTCAGGAAACAGATAAGAATAGTATCATCTCTTATATCTGATGCACTGTAATTACTCGGAAGAGATGTGGGTTTTTTTTCCACTATGTATATGAATGGGAGCCCAACAGTAACTTTGCTTATGAGGAAAGAACTCTTGTTCACAGCACAAGAGACAGAATGTGGTTAAACTCCGTTTATGAAGGGGAATTCAACACGAAGTTCCCTTGCAATAAACACACTCTGTTTTTGAGAAAGAAGCACTCTTCCTTTACTGTGTTTCCAATGCGACTATAACAGTGAACTTGCACACACACACACACACACACACACACACACACATACACACACACACACACACACACACACACAAACTGTACTTACTAATATCAAAGGCCATATGTCTTTCAACTCTGCTCAGGAAACTGATAAGAACGGTAGCTTCTCTTATATCATATGCTCTATACTTGCTCAGAACAAAATTCTGACTTTTGAACCAAATTATAAGGATTTTGAACCACTTAAATTTTCTGACTTGTAACCCACCTTTCCTTGTTTTTTGCATCTGTATAAAATGTATGAGCTCCAGATAAGAGTGTTTCCTGTATAATGCAGGGGAAAATTCAATCCGCTCTCTTTATAAGTTGAATTCTATCACTTTGGGAATATTTGCTGTTAACCTTCCCAAGAAATTACTGCAAGCTCTTTGCCAACATTCACTTTCTGCCTGTAATTTGTCAATGTCCTCCTTAGTTAAAGGTATACAATTTCTAGTGTGTCTATAGCTGCTAATTGATGAAGTCTCAATTTTCCTTTTAAAATAAAGTTAGAGATCTTTTCCATGTAAGGTTTTAATTTTCACTCTGATTATTTGGTAGAAATATCCATTTCAATGTATTATCTTCCATCTGCATCAAAATTCCTGTAGGAGAATGCTTAGAGGGTAAAATAACCAAAATGCAATCAAGTTTTGGATCCACATGATCCTCATGTCCTTCCTGTACTTTCTTTTCCACCATGGCCAATTCTTTCTGAGCTTCAGCTGATAATTCTCTTGGACTATTTAAGTCCTTGTCACCTTCTAAGGTTTTGAACAAATTACTCAGTTCATCATTTTTTTTTAGCCCAGCAACAGTTCATATATGGGAAAATTTCCAAATAATATTTGAAAGTCATTAAGTGTCAGTATTCAATCTCTTCTAATTTGCACCTTTTGGGGTCTAATTTTTGTAGACCTATTTTATATCCTAAATAATTAATAGAATCTCCTCTTTGTATCTTTTCAGATACCTTGCCCAACAAGGTAAAATTTTCTTTACTTCTTCAAACATTCTTTCTAAAGTATCTGCATTTGAATCAGCTAGTAAATATCATCCATGTAATGATAAATTATATATTTAGGAAATTGTTTACATATTACTTCCAATGGCTGTTGTACAAAATATTGGCACAGGGTTGGGCTATTCAGCATTCCCTGTGGGAGGACCCTCCATTGATATCTCTGAACTGGTTGAGAATTATTATAATTAGGCACCATGAAGGCAAATCTTTCTCTGTCTTGTTCTTGTAAGGGTATTGAAAAGAAACAGTCTTTTAAACCAATAGCTTTAAGAGGCCATCCTTTAGGTAACAGTTTAGGCAAAGGAATTCCAGACTGTAGAGAGCTCATTGGCTGAATTACTTTGTTAATTGCTCTAAGGTCTGTTACCATTCTCCATTTACCAGATTTCTTTTTAATAACAAATACAGGAGAATTCCAAGGGCTGGTTGGTTCTTCAATATGCTGAGCATTTAACTTCTCTTCTACCAGGTCTTCTAAAGTCTGCAGTTTCTCTGTTGTTAAAGGCCATTGCTGAATCCATACAGGCTTTTCTGTTAACCATTTTAAAGGTAGAGCTGTTAGTATCTTTGAAAGATCAGCAGTTATTGTTCCCTGTTGTACAATCTGGATGGCTGGTGACCACTGTTTAGAATAACACCTCCTAATATTTCTCACAGAAACATGTTAGTTTATGATTTGTTTCTGATGTTGGAGGAATGTAAATCTGAGTATTCCATTGTTGCAATAGATCATGGTCCCATAAGTTCATAGCTACATTAGCCACATATGGCTTTAATTTTCCACTCTGTCCTTCTGGACCTATACATTCAAGCCATCTTGCACTCCATTTCACTTGAAATAGTGTTCCAGTTCCTAACAGCTGAACATTTCCCTCCTGAAGAGGCCAATTTGGATGCCAATATTCTGGTGCAATTGTCACATCCACACCTATGTCTAGTAAACCTTCCAAGAAAATGTCATTTATTAATATTTTTAATTTTGGTCTTTGTTCATTTATAGAAGTTTGCAAAAAAATTCACTTTATGGTTTCTTCTGAAATTCCTGCTTCTTCTGCTACAGCTGTTCAATCACCTTGAGCAGCCTAGTATATTCCAATAATCTTTTGGTTATTCAGTTGCTCTGAGAAGTGGTTACTGCTATGATGGCAGGAAAGGTCTGAAGTGAATTTGCTGTGAGGGCCTGCATAAGGCCCCTCTAGGAGTTTCTTGATGGCAGAGGCAAAGGGTTAGCTTGTCTGTCCCTTGTTGATCTACATTTGTTGGTCCAATATTTACCCTTACCACACCTTCTGCATAATCCAGAAGGGAGGGACATTCTATTGCCATTGTTCCTTGAATAATCACTCTTTCTCAAATGCCCTATTTACACTCCCTTTTCAAATGACCTTGTTTATCACAACCAAAACATCTGACATTATTTTTTTCTCAAAGCTTTTGAAATTACTTCTCCTGTCCACATCTCAATATTAATTGTATTCCTGATCCAATCCTCCAAGGGTGCTAATCTTGCCTTTAATGGCCTGATTATTCTTTTGAATGCTATATTTGCATTCTCAAAAGTCAAAGGTTCAATTATTATCTGTCTAGCTTCTAAATTTGGTATCATTCTAATTTATTGCTGAAGACAGCCTTTGTAAGAAATACATGAAGTATTCTCTAGGGCCCTGTATAATTTTGTGAATTATTCAATTTTTTCCTGCTTCTTCAATTTTGTCCCATGCATTCATGGCTGCCACATGACATAGAATTAAGGTTTGTTTATCATATAAACATTGTCTTTGAATATCAGCATATTTGCCTTCTCCTAGAAGCTGATCCTGGGAAATTTCCACACCTCAAATTGGTGTTCTATTGTTTTAGCCTCCTCCTTAAACCATGTTGTCCACTGTAATTGTGCTCTGGACTCCAGGACAGCTGTTACCAATTCTTTTCTGTTCTGAGGAATAATGCTATTACAAGTTGACCACAAGTTCAACATTTGCTTTACGAATGGAGAAAGCATGTCATATAATACTATAGCTTCCTTAAATCTCCTTAAATATAACATTTACAGTGGATTCCAATTAGCTTGTACATGCCCTTGAGCAGGTAGTTCCTGTAAGGTTACCAGATAGACTAAGTTTGGTTGTTTGAAAACAGGTTGTCTCTCTGTAACTGTATAATTCAATCCTAAAATAATTTCACCTTTAAATTCTTCTGACTGAGTCTGAATTTCTCTATAAGTCATTTTTACAGATTTTTCTAAAGTCAATCCTGAGTTAGTTTCACCTTTGAATTTTTCTGTCTGGGTCTGAATTTCTCTGATTCATTTTAAGAGGTTTTTCTAAAGCTTTTATCTTTGCACTTAAGTTGACCAACCTTTTTAATACTAAATTAAGGGTAATTAAGCAAATAATATTCAGAATTGGTGTTATGTACATTCCATCAACATTAATTATCCTCTCATTTTATTTTTCCATTTTTAGACTGCCTAATGTGCTATCAAACAAAGACCAACTTCCTTCCATTGTGAAAATATTTCCCATTTTGTGATGTGGGGAAAAAAACCCATTACATGCTGCTTAAAATGTCTAATTGTTTTTCCTGTCCAGAGTCCAAAAGTGTTTCATATTCCTCAAAAGAAACAATCAAAACCAAAACAACAACAACAAAAACATGGTCCAGCCTATCACAACAATATTCAGTTTCTGGTACCAATGTCTGTCTTATTTAGGGTTGAGACATATGAACATGGCAACTCTTGCAAAGGAAAATATTTAACTGGGGCTGGCTTGCAATTTCAGAGGATTAGTCCATTATCATCATGGCAGGAACCATGATGTCATTCAGGCAGACATGGTGCTGTAGAATAAGTCAAGATTTCTACATCTGGATCAGCAGGCAGCAGAGTGAATGACATTGGGCCTGGCTTGATCTTCTGAAACCTCAAAGCCCACTTCCAGTGATGTATTCCTTCCAATAAGGCCACACCTACTCCAACAAGTCCATACCTCCAATAATGTCACTCTCTATGAGTCTATGGGGGCCATTTTCATTCCCTCCACCACAGTTAGTCATGTCATGAAAAGGCAGGAGAAAAGACACAGATGGGCACTGCAAGGCAAAGCTCAAAGCTTGGCAAGGCATAGCATGGCAAGGTGTGAGGCACAGGGTAGAATAGTGTGAGGCACAGCAAGCTGTGGCAGGGAAAGTCACAATGCAAGGCAAATTCCACTGCAAGTGTTTGCAATGTATTGTGCAAGGTAGATCAGGGTATGGTAAGATGTGCAGAAAGATGCCAGATGGCACAACAAGACAGGCCAGGCAAGTCACATAGTGCTGCAAGGCATGTGACAATGTGTGGCAAGTCATGTGGTAAAATATGGCAAGATGTGTGAAGGCACAACAAGGAATGTGGTTAGGCAACTCAAGATGCACCAACACATGGCAAGGCATAGTAAGGTAGGTGGAAAGGCAAGATGCATGAAGGTGCCACAAAGTGAAGCAAGGCAAGGCACAAGGCATCCAAAGGTGCACAGAAAGGTTCAAAAAATATACAGCAAGGTGTGTAAAATAATGTAGTGCAATCCACAAGGCACACCAAGGCAAGGCACAAGGCACAGAAAGATATGTTGTAAGGCACAGCAATGCAAGTCAATAAATGCAAAGGTGTGGAAAGGTACCTGCCTTATGCACAGCAAAGTGCATGATAAAACACAGCAAGGTTAGGCACAAGGTACACAATGCTGTGTGGCAAGGAATACAACAACAAACAGAAAGATGCCTGGAAGGTACAGCAAGGGAAAGTATAAGGAGCAATACAGTAATTTACAAAGTTCAGCAACATACAAGGTGTATGAAGGCTCAAGGCACATCAAGGCAAAGGGCAAAGTGCAAAAAGGCAAGGCGCAAAGGCCAAAGAGTAAGTCTCTATGCAAGACAAGGTATTCAGCAAGTCATGGCAATACACATGACACAGTATGGAAGGCACTTCAAAGTGCAGCAAAGAAAGGTGAAAAGTGTGTCAAGGTAAGATACAAGATGCCTTAAGGCAAGGCACAAAGGACAGTAAGGCTAGGCAAAGGCTTGGGCAAATATGGTAATGTAAGTCAATATGTGGGGCAAGGCATGGTAAAGACTGTGACAAGCCAAGGCATGACATGCTCAATGTAGAAAGACACATAGTAAGGCAAGATAAGGAACATGACAAGCCATGGCAGGAAAAGTCACAACACAAGGCAAGGCACACACCAAGAGGAGGCAAGGCAATGAGCAATGTAGAGTAAGGCATGGTAATGTGAAAGGTATGGTAAGATGAACAGAAATGTGCAGGAAGCACAGCAAGGCAAAGTGCAGCAAAGTACAGGGTACAGCAAGGTGCATGACAATGTATAGCAAGACATGGCAAAAAGCATAGGGAGGCGCACCACACACCACAAGGCAATCCATAATGCATGACAAGGTAAGGTGCTAGGCACTGAAAGTCATAAGGTATAAAAAATACAAAAGTCAAGGTGAAGCAAGGCTAGCCACAAGGTGAGGCAAGGCAATTGGATAGGCAATATGAGATGTGCCAAGGAATGGTAAGGTGCATGACTAGTGTGGAGAGGTAAAGCATGTGTCAAAGTGTGTAAAGGCACACAGCAAGGCACAGCAAGGTCTGTGACAAGATATTGCAAGATGAAGAATAAGGTGACAAAGTATATCAAGGCAAGGCACATGATATGTCAAGGCAAGGCATGAGATAAAAGTGTGACAGTCACAGCCACAACTTGCAGAAAGGCTCATGGTAAGGTATAGCTAGTTGCTCAATATTTCATGGCAAGCAAGGCATGGTAAGACAGAAAGCATGGCAAGTTGCATGGCAATGCAAGGAAAGACTGCTACAGGCCACAGGAATATATTATATGTAGCATGAGTCTTAAAGAGTCTTAATAAAATCAAACCTGAGCCAGGTATTGGGGTGAATGCTGGAAGGTCAGAGAGACAGTACAAGCCACAGCTATCTCACCTTGCCAGATCCTCAGCTGATCTTGCTTCCTCAGACTGGAGGCCTCTGAGTCCTCATCCAGAATGGGTCTCAGCTGAACTGCTGCTAGAAGCCTGAATGCTTAATCAGGCCAAATGCTTAACCAGGCCAAATGCCTCTCCAGGCCAAATGCCTCTCCAGGGCAAATGCCTCTCCAGGGCAAATGCCTCCTCTCCAGGGCAAATGCCTCTCCAGGGCAAATGCCTCTAGTTTCTGGTCCTCACGCCTTATATACCTTTCTGCTTTCTACCGCCACTCCCTGGGATTGAAGGCTTACTTTCTGGGATTAAAGGCGTTGGTCACCATGCTTGGGTGTATCCTTGAACACATGGATTTCTGCCTCTGGAATGCTAGGATTAAAGGCGTGTGCTACCACTGCCTAACCTTTAATATTGTGGCTGTCCTGTTCTCTGACCCCAGATAAGTTTATTAGCATACACAATATTTTGGGCAATACAATACCACCACAATTATAAGAACTCAGCTGGTGATGACAAAGCCACTACCTGAAGGGATCAAGGAATTCCTCCAGAGGAAGCCAAATTCCAAGGAGCTTTTGGTATTATTTGGCTTGTTACATATCAGTTGTCTTCTGTTATGAAAATCATGTGTGCCTTCATAGTTTTCCCAACTGATTTTTTTCCTAAGAATTGCTAACAGTATGGACTGATGACTCTTTGGACATATACATTCAAGGTATTTGGAAAACAGCCTCAGGAAAGGCTTCTTCCCCTACCCCCGAGCCCATTCATTTCTCCCCTTTCAGCACTGGAATCAGATTATCTCCCTTAGCCACATTCAAGGACTAACAGAAGTAACAGTCCAGACCATGACATGCTAGTCTCCTGATTTAAGGTAAATTCCACAGTAGACACTACCTAGGTCAGGTGGACCTTAAGCAATAGCTGCACACAATTTATCTTGGACCCTCCTTTTCTTATAGCCTTATTAATTTTATAGACCTCTAACTCCTTACCTAACCACTTCTAGGAATATATAGATAACCTTCTGTACTGACAGCTATTCATAGCCAGGACCCCAGTTCAAGCCTCCCTGTAATTATCATCATTGGCAGCATCCAGACAGGTCCATCCCCAGACAGAAGAAAGTACCTTATCAGAGATAGCTCTGTACTCTCTAAGAACAGACTTAAGCATCCTGACTACCCATTTGAGAAGGCCTGGTGGATATGCCAATTAAGCTTAACTCTCTCCTTTCACAAATCTTACCTCAGTTCCAGATCTCCCTTTAACTATCACCAGAGGCATCTAGCTGTACACAGGTTGCCTAGCGACCAAACACACTTTCCCCCACCCTTCAGAATAATGGCAGATAGCTTGGACAGATAAGAGCCACAGGAAAAAAGAAGGCAGTTTTGTTTTCTCCCATTGACCTAGCAACTTATAAATTCTTAACATTTTCTACCAATCACATTTAAGATGATAATTGAGCACATAAGATCCCTCTTCTTAGATATTACTCAAATTTACCTTTAGTTAATTCATTCCCCCATTAGTCACTTCCCCTTTGGGTTGCAAATAAAAAATTACTGCCCCTCCTTGTGATTCTTATTACCCCTCCGTTTGATCCTGGAAACCTGGCTTTGCACTGCCAAGGGATTACTGCTTGTAAGTGTATATATACCAGGACTCCCAGGGCATGGGAGGGTGGAGACGATTTGGAAAATAAATGAGTGGACTAAGAGCTCAGTGTGCTGAGATTCTATTTTCCAAAAATAGAATCCTCGCCATTCATAATTTTCACTCCTGAGCTCCTGGAAAGTATAATATTAAGGCTGGTCCTTCTAATATTATACAAGAAAAGACAAGGCAAGGTGTGGCAAATTGTGTGGTAAGATACAGCACAAAATAGTACAAGGCAAGAAAAGGAAAGTCACAAGGCACTTTAAAGCATGCTGAAAGTTGGGGCAAGGTTAGGCACTTTGCCTAGCAAACAACAAGGCATGGTAAAGTGTGTAGCAAGACTCAGCATGGTACTCACCAAGGCTCAACAATGAATAAGGCATGGCAATGTACAACAAAAAAGGCTTAAAGAGCAAGGTGCTAGGCAAAGGCCTGGTAATATGGGCAGCATGGTAAAAACTGCTGGTAAGATGTGAATTTAGGGATGAGGCAAGATACAAAGAAAGGCAAGGTGCAGCAAGGATAGGAGCAAGGTGTGAAAAGAATAATAAGGCTCAAGGCCCAGCAAGGTGAACATCAAGGCACAGCACCTTACCATGGCTTACAGTATGACTTGCTGTACCTTGCCAATTGGACTTGCCAATCATTATGTCCTGACCCTTATCCCACATGTTGCCACACCTTGCATCTGGCCTGGATGCAGTTTGTCTCATGTCTTGCCACACACCTTGGTGTATTCCTTTGTGAGCCTTATGCATTGACCTTCTGTGCCTTCTTGAGACTTTCTGCATGCCCCACTGTACCTTGCCCCTTGATGAACCACACACTCATCTTGCCTCCCTTGCTATGACTAGTCGTGACTTGACACAACTTGTTTTGTGACTTACCATGCCTTTCACCTTGCAGATTTTCTTGAAGTGCATTGAGTACTTTGCCATGTACCTTGCTGCTTGCTTTGATTCTTGCCTTGCTGCTTGTTTTACTACTTGTCTTGCCACTCACTTTGGTGTGACTTGCACCTTTCCTTGCTGTGCCTTAATCATGCCTTACCCAGCACCTTACTGTGACTTGCATGTTGTCTTGCTGTGCCTTGCAGATTGCCTGGCAGCACCTTGAGCACTATGCCCTGCACCTTGATGTGCCTTGCCACACACCTTGTGGCACACCTTACTGTGGCTTGAGTTTTCCTGCCTGGCCCATGGTCAGGATAAATCTCTTTCACCTGCCAGTCCCACAGCCGCTCAGACCCAACCAAGTAAACACAGAGACTTATATTGCTTACAAACTGTATGGCCGTGGCAGGCTTCTTGCTAACTGTCCTTATATCTTAAATTGATCCATTTCTATAAATCTATACCTTGCCACATGGCTCGTGGCTTACCGGCATCTTTACATGCTGCTTGTCCTGGTGGTGGCTGGCAGGCAGTCAGTGACTCCTTCTGCCTTCCTGTTCTTTTATCCTGTTAGTCCTGCCTATACTTCCTGCCTAGCCACTGGCCAATCAGTGTTTTATTAGCAACACATTTACCATACAGAACATCCCACAGCACCTTACCATGGCTTACAGTATGACTTGCTGTACCTTGCCAATTGGACTTGCCAATCATTATGTCCTGACCCTTATCCCACTTTGCAAGGCACATGCAAAGTCCAAGATGCAGCTAGGTGCACAACAATGCAACACACAGCAAGGTGAGGGCAGGACAGGCACAAAGCATGGCAAGGTGCTGGAAAAGGTGCAGCAAAGTACAGGAAAATGTGTAACAAGGCTCACAAGTTGTGGCAATGTAAAGTACAAGGTGCATCAATACAAAAGATGCCCTAAGACATAGAAATGTTTGGGAAGGTGCAGGAAGTAAAAATGTAAGGTGCAGCAATGTTCAAGAGTGATAAGGTGCAATGCATGGCAGGGTGATCAGCAAGACACATGTCAAGTTGTGGCAAGGCCTTTAGCAAGGTATGACAAGATGTGTAAAGTGTGCAAAATGCTGTGTGACAATCTGCTAGGTGTAGTCAGGCTAAGTGCAAGGGGCTACAAAGCAAAGCACAAGGCAACTAAAGGTGAAAGGTGCAGTAAAGCATGCTGAAACATACAAGAAGGCCTATGAAAAGTATGGTGAAAGGCATGGCAGTACATACAGCAAGGCATATGCCAAGGCTTGGAGATACCCATGGTAAGATTCATAAGGCAACACAAGATAATTTATAAGATATAGTGAGGCAAAACATAAGGCATAGATAGCAAGGCACACATTAAGGCATGACAAGGTGCACATCAAAGAACAGCAAACCAGGGTACAAGGCATAAGAAGGCACAGCAACACACTGAAAAAGCAAAATGTAAGGCATATATCATTGTGAAAGGCATGTCACGGCACAAGGTACAGTAAAGTGTACAATTAGGCACATGAAGGCATTGCCTGGAGAGGAGCAAGATGCAGCAGGGCACAGGGCAATAAACAGTAAGGAGCATGATAAGGCATGATACAGTAAGCACAAGGAAAATAGCAATGTTCAAGGTACACAGTAGGCAGTGAAGCAAAGTATGTGGGAAAGAATGGCCAGACAAGGCACAAGGTGCAGCAAGGCACAAAGCAAGAGCTAAGGAGCAAGGCAGGGCAAGGAAAGGCTAGCCAAGGTGAGAAGCAAGGCAAGGAAAGGCATGGCAAGGCACACTGTAAATCACATGGATTCAAATAGAACTAAGATATAACATAGAAATTGAGTATTCTAAAGCTCTGGCATCTTTGAGTCTTTTTCTAAAGAATGTTGATGAAGAACCAGTTTCAAATGTTCATGACAGAAACAACTTAATATCTTTCAAAAAAGGTGGGCTTATGGATTTCAACCACAGAGGACAATCTTTAAAAGTTTTTTTTCTTTCCTAACTATACCAAAGGAAATATTTTTATATAATCCCAATGAGGAAAGGAGTTAGATAACGAACATCCATGAGTTAGAGAACTAATTACATTTTGTACCCTTAAATAAATACAATCTTCAATGAAAAGAGAGCTACTTTTGAAGATGCTTAATAACTTGAAAAGAGTCATTGTTATTAAAATGCAGACAGTGGTTTCTACCACTGGCTGTTTGCAGAATTGCCCCGGCCAGAGGGGTGTCAATGGGGGTGACCCACCTGCAGGAGAGAATGAAAGGGACGGGAGACATGAAGAAAGACAGCAATACAGGGTTCTGATCAAGCTGCAAATTGTATTCTCCTCAGCAAGGCTTATATAGCATGGGAGGGGGAGGGGGCAGGAAGGAGGGAAGGGGTGCAGGACGTGCCAGACGTGCAGCTGAGGGGAGACGTGCAGGTGAAGGGGGACGTGCAGGTCGTGAGGCTGCAGGACGTTGTGCTAGGTGATAAGGTAACTGGTCAGGGCCCATTGTTCTGTTGCTATGCTACCTGACTGCGGGATGTTCTTTATCCTTGGGGACATCTGGTTTACGGCCTGTGGCTTGTTCTCTGGCCTAGCTAGTACTTTTCCATGGTTCATGTTTGGTCCCTGACACAGAATAAAACTAAGGTCAAAATAAAGCACTTAAATTATGAAATCATTCCTTTCAGACTTAAGAAAAAGCAAGAGATGTTCCTTGGCAGCTGCCTAAGACCTGACTATACCATGTCCCCATATAGCAAGAAGGCCTCCTAAATCAGTCTGTTCTTCAAGGCCCCTACCTATTCAGATACATCTGTCTCCATAGGACAAGAACCTAACTGTGTCTCTCTTTCCCTCCCATATATCACCACATATTTGCTTACCATAATGGTCCTGTTGCTGCTGAGGGCTGTACAGATGCCTAGGGTCTAGATATCTACCTGAGTCTATGTTGGTGTCCATGGGCTTTGCTGCCACTGGGGCCATATTGGTCTGTGTGACCTGTTTTGCCACCAGGGCCAAAGTGTTATCTGGGCCCAAACTGCTGCTGAAGGCCATCTCTGGGTCAGTGGTCCTGCTATAGCTAGGGTCTGTGATAATGTCCATGGCCTGTGTTGCCACAGGGGGTCATAAGAACCATGCACATTACATAACACTTTTGGTGGCAAGTTTAAACTTACTCTTTAGGTAGACCCTTGAACTCTGGTTATATTTTTATAAAGCCATTAATACTTTCAGCATTTATGACTCAGTAGTGTTAATCAAAAATACTCAAATAACTTTGTTAAGCCATGTATTTTGAAAGCAAGCTTTATTTAGCCATATTTTAATACCCTATGCCTGAGTGTGGTAGGTTTTAAGTCTTTGAGTCCCTGTTATATATCTTGGGTATCTAAATTATTCTTTTAACAAATAAATGAAAATAAGGCAAAAGCTTACCACGTGGAATTCTTATTTTGTTGATATGCTTCCCAAGTGTAGCATAAAATTAAAGTACAGCAGACCAAAATCAAGAATAAAGGAAAAAGGAAGTTACTATTATCATATAAAGTGTATACCTACATGAGAAAGAAAAGACAGGGGGAGAGAGAGAATATGAATCAATATTACCATTGTAATGGCTATTGGTTTTTACTATTTCTGACATTTTATTCTCTAGATTTTCAAGGATAAATTTCTGCTAGCATGCCTGAGGCTATTTGGATGGGTTCTTGTCTTCCTTTTTATTGTTTACTGATTATGATGCAAAAATCAATTGTACTGAGTGGAACATAGAGGCTACTTATAATCATTATCATTAATATTATCAAGAGTACTGGGTAACATCAAATAACATCTTTTGTTTTGTAAACAGTTGGACCCCAGAGCATTTGCTTATAAAATTAAGGCTCCAGATGTCTACTCTGTCCATCAAATGGATAAACAGTAAAGGCTGTTGTAAAAATCAGACAATGTCTCCTCCAGCAAGAATTATACGTGAACAATCTAAACCCTATATAGACATCAGACATACATCACAGGATTAGGATTAATCACCATAGTGTAGATTGCAATTGTAATGTATCATTATGGGGGTCACATCTCAAACAAACAACAGATGCATATGTATACAGTTTATAGCTGGCTAATTCTTAGACTCTGGCTAACTCTTAGATTCTTTCAGGAAGTTCTCTCAATAGCTATTACTGCCACATATTACTGCCATGGATCACCGCATGCATATTTTTATATATTTGTTACCACTATATCAAAATCTTTTTCTAAGAAGGACAATGCACTCCTTAAGTTAATTCAGCTATATTTTTCTTAAGTTTAAAACATCTTACCAGAGTTTATTATCAAGGGATGTTAGAGCCCAATCACAGCTCTCAACATAGTCTCTAAATTTGATGACTTTTGAGTAGATCCTGACAGGCAATACCAGAAGGTATCAAGAGTCTCAAATTTATGGCTATTGGTTTTTACTATTTCTGACATTTTATTCTCTAGATTTTCAAGGATAAAATTCTGCTAGCATGCCTGAGGCTATTTGGATGGGTTATTGTCTTCCTTTTTATTGTTTATTGATTATGATGCAAAAAAGGTCTTGTGTTTTATTCACCAACTAATCAGTTGAAATATTTGGATGAGGGCCAAATACCTACAAAGCAAGCTGAAAAACATTTTGGAATAAGCAATAAAAGCACTGAGCTCCAAGGATGAAAGGGTGACAGTAAGAGTACATTTTTAGTATTATTATCCTCTCTGAAGCACACTTCTATCATGGAAACGGGGAGTTATTTAATTTAAGGGCCTGATGATATCTGTTGTGTTGGTTTAAATAGGAATCCCTCCCCAAATGAATGTTTGGTCATTAGGGAGTAGGGCTACATGACAGGAATTAGGAGATGTGGTCTTGTTGGAAGAAGTGTGTCACAGTGAGTGGGCTTTGGGGTTTCAATTGCTCAAGCTAGGTTCAGTCTCTCTCTCTTCCTTGTAGATCCAGAAGTAGAAGTCTCAAGTTACTACTCCAGCATCATGTCTGCCTTTATGCCACCATATGGTGATATTTTATTTGTACTGAAATGTGATTTTATTTGTATGTTAATAAATAAAGTTGCCTGGGAGTCAGAGCTATTAGAGCCATAGCAAAAGCTGGGTGGTGGTGGTGCATGCCTTTAATCCCAGCACTTGGTAGGCAGAGCTAGGTAGATCTCTGTGTGTTCAAGGATACAGCCAGCATTGGAGACACATGCCTTTAATCTCAATACCAACCATAGAAGACCTGGAGGTCTATACAGACAGGCAGTGATGAGGTGGTCATGTGGTTGGGTTTACAACCAATGAGAAGGCAGAACAGAAAGTCTATATAAAGACAAACACACAGGAAGTAGGTCTCTTTGCTGAAGAGGATAGCTGCAGCAGTGACGGTGAGACTCTTAGCTCTGACCTCTTGGGCTTTCATCCCTGCATTGGCTCTGTGTTTCTTATTTAATAAGACAGTTGGTTACATCTACACCACCATGCCTCCCATCACGATGAGAATAGATTAAACTTATGAACTGTAAGCCAGCCCCAATTAAATGTTTTCTTTTATATGAGTTGCATGATGTCTCTTCACAGCAGTAAAATCCTAACTAAGACACCTGTAGAGAAAACAACTATTCACCTTGAAAATTTGAATAAACCTCTCTCTGAAATAGCTATCTTCCAAGAACACATTGATAATGGCAAAATTTTGCAGTGCAAACATTTTCTTCACATGGGTGCTTGTCTTATTGAGGCTTTTGAAATTTTTTCTCTAATTAAGGATTTTTGATAGGAAGAAATAATTTGATTCCCAGTAGGATTTACTGACATAAGAATCAGGCAGGAGGAAAATGCTTTCCTGATGGGAACTCATAGGAGAAGTTCAGCAAGAAGAAGTTCCGGTGTATCCTCAGGCATTTTTTTCAGGTGGCTTTAAAACCTGGTCCATGGTTCCTGGTGGTTTGATTCATAGAAATCAGTGTTAATGGATAAGTTCAGTCATATATATAGACAATAGAGATTCCTCAAGGAACAGGTTAGAGGCTGGAGAAAGGAAATGGGCTAATTTTACAGAAAATGCTTTTCTTATTCCTTTTCTTCTATTTTCAGAGCTAGAAGGGAAGATAATAATCATTTATCCAATTGAAATCCTGACATATTAAATGTATTTGGTCTTCTACCAAATCCAAGGCTTTTTCACAGCTGACTGAAAGCGAAGGGCTGAATAACATGGTCTGGAAGGAAGGCTGTTTGAAGAAACAGTTTTGTTGGTGAGTTTGGAAGGAGTGAAAGTGAATTTGGCAGAGATTAAACAAATATAAAACATGGTTTGTTGGTTAATATTCCATGTCATTTTACAGCTACTAATGAAGATTACTAAAAATGAAAACTACCCAATGCTTTCCTGCTTTCAACTTTGCACACAAGGCAGGACATTAAGAGAGAGATCTCAATCCTCTCCCCATAGCTCAAAAAGAAAATCTCTTTTATCTTTACTGGGGACATAGAACCTGCAGTTACCATTCTAACTGGAATTAAAGAATAATGGAATCATATCATGAATACATTAGAAAATCTTTTCTGATTGAATCTTTACCCATAGAAAACCCCAGAGGTGGCTTTCTCTGTCTTTCAGACACAGAATCTTCCATAGCCAGGGGTCTTTATCTCATGGTCTTACCAATTGAGTGGGAATTCTGAATGAGTAATTCAGCTTCTAAAGAGAAAAATATTGATTTTTGCTTATGGTTATAGAGGTTCTGGTTCATGATCAGTTGACCCTATTGTTTGGGACCTGTGGTAAGACTTCACATCATGGCAGAGATCACATAGCAGAAAAAATGCTTACCTTGTTACACTTAGCCCATTATGTGCCACAAGGAAAGAGAGAAACAACACTTATGGGGTCCAAAGACTTTATTGAATCACCACATAAATGGGTCACTTATCAATCAGTGCTCCAGGATAAGGACTTGAGAGCCTTGTTTCACCTGACAGCCCTGAGCAGCAGCAGGAGCAGGGTTTATGAGCAAAAAAGTCACAAACATTTATTGCCAAGTTACAATTACAATTTTCACAAATCAGGATTTAGAGATTAGGGGCTTCCTTGATGACTCTATCATTGTCAACTGATATACAATGCAAGACTTTCAATCCAACCAATTAAATTAATGTGTTCTTTCTGTTGTTATGAACAGCCATAATGTTTCTAAAGAAGTAAGAATGCATAATGACTATTTATATGGTTTTTGGGAGGAGGTTGATCAGCCATTGGGACATTCTCAGCTCCCCTAAGGCTTGGGAATCTGAATTTTATTTCACCTTGCAGGTAAAAAGGAGTCTGAATTCAAAATGGTAGTACTCAGGTCAAGGTGCTTTTACCTGTTCCCTTCATCCTCATGATCTGGAGGTAAAAGAGAAAAGAAGAAAGCTAAGTCCAATAAACTCTTCAAGAGTTGTTGAGGAGTGGATGGGGTTGGGAATAGATGGGAGGCAGGGAAAGGGAACTGGAGGAGAAGAGGGGAAACTGTGTTTGGTATGTAACATAAATGGAAAAATTGTTTAATGACATAGAAATTTCCTGTTAATCTTTACCTCTTCACAGGTCCTATCACCTCCCCAAAGCATCAAACTAGGCAACAATCCTTTAATATATGGATTTCGGGGGGACATTCCAGAGAAGAACTGCATTTTTCCAAATCATTTCCCCTTCCAGGGGAGTGAACACACTGTTCTATATGCCTGGAGGGATTTTTTTCAGTTTCATCATTTCATCGTCCTCTCCTTCTTCTTCTTCCTCTCAAAGAAGTCATTTCTGACCAATTACTCTAAATAGGGCCCCATGACTATCAATGCTTATCCTGGGAGAAACCTACTTTTCCTTCTACTGTGCTGAAGTTTTAGGGTTACTTGTACATATTATAATACCATCTAAAAATAAAGATTCTTTGAACTTTTCCTTTCCAATATGTAGCCCTTTGATCTCTTTTAATTGTCTTACTGCTGCTGTGAGTCTTTATGCTGTGAATGTGTTGCTCTGATTGGTTAATAAATAAAGTGCTGATTGGCCAGTAGCCAGGCAGGAAGTATAGGTGGGACAAAGAGAGAGGAGAATGCTGGGAACAGGAGGGCTGAGTGAGGAGACACTGCCAGTCGCTTCCATGAGAAGTAACGTGTAGATACCAGTAAGCCACACGCCATGTGGCAAGGTATAGATTTATAGAAATGAGTTAATTTAAGATATAAGAACTAGATAGCAAGAAGCCTGAGCCATTAGACCAAACAGTTTAAATAATATCAGCAGCTGTATGTTTATTTGGGTCTGAGTAGCTGTGGGCACTGGCAAGACTGGAGAAAACTTCAGCTACATACTGATCTGGCTAAGACTTCAAGTACTATAATGAATAGGTTTGGAGAGAGTGGACAACCTTGTCTCTTCCTGATTTTAGGAAAATTGCTTTGTAAGTTTCTCTCCGTTTAAGTTGATGTTAGCTATGGGCTTTCTGTATACTCCCTTCATTAAGTATGAAGTATATCTCTTGTATCCCTAATCTCCTCAGGACTTTTAACATGAAGGAGTGTTGGATTGTGTAAGCCAGAGGGGATAAAGAACACCAAGAAAACTTTGCCCTCTAAATCAACATGATCAAAGCACATATGAATTCACAGAGACTGAGGTAGTATTCACTGGGCCCTCACATGTCTACAATCAGATCATTTGTGTATATAGTATTTCTTCCAGATTAGTGTTTATATGGGATTCTTGAGTATTTCAACAAGAAAGTCTCTGGGTTTTTTTTTTTTGCCTTCTCTTGGGCTCTATTTCTTCTGTTTTTGTTGTTGTTGTTGTTCAATTTCATGTGTTATTTTTGTTTTATATTATTTTATTTTGTTATTATCCCATAGAAGCCTGTTTGTTTTTTTAATAAGAAACAGAAAGGAAGTGGCTCTAGATGGAAGGGGAGGTTGAAGAAACTAGGAAGAGTGAAGGGGGAATTATAACCATGATATATAATGTGCAAAAAATCCATTTTCAGTAAAAGTAAAACAATCAAAGATAAGATTAACTTCGGCATAGAAGACAATTGATAAGTCTGTAATCGTGTGTACCTCTGGGGTAAAATTTGCTTTTATGCTTTACTAAAAAAGAACATAAGACTGTAGAGATGGCTTGCAATAAAAATCACTTCTTCATGCAGAGAACCCAGGTTCAGTTTCTAGTTCTCACATGGTGGCTAAACTATCAAACTTCCAGATTTCAGTAGGATATGACATCACATCTGTCCTTCATGAACATCATTAATACACATTTTATTTTACACATACACACATGCAGGAAACATTGATGCCCATATAATAAATGAATCTTTTAAAAGGAAAGAAGAAAAGTGACTTTAAAACTTTTATAAGTATAAAAAGGTTTTTTTTTTGTTTTGCAAGTTTCAAGTTTTGACACTTATTTGGACTATGACCCAAGAAAATTGGTCTTAAACAATTGATACTAATTGTGTATGTGTGTTTGGAAAGATTTTTTTCTTAAATAAGAAGAAAATTTATGCTTGTGAGACTGGTGTTGAAAGAAGACTGACATTGTCAGTTTAATGTATTCTGATTCACATTGTTCATCTGTATACACTGAAATCTTCATACATATACAATTAATTCATGTTTATCAGAACCAGAAAAAGGAGGAATGAATTGAAAGAAAATTAGACTACTTAAAAAAAAGCTGTTAAGAAGTCTAAAATGTGCTAAGAAAATGTGTGTGGCAAAGAAGAGCATGCTGTAAAGAATAAATCAAAAGAACCAGCAGATAATGTGTTTGTGTATTTTAAAGTTTTAGTTATTTTTAAATATAAAGTCTAAAATAATTTGTTCTCAGCTTTTTTTAGTGAACACTGTTTTGATGATATTAGCAACCAGTTAACAAAATTTAACACTACTTATCTTATGGCTATTTTCAAGTTCAATATATTTTTTTTTTCAGCTTTATTAGGATATAGGAAAGACTAAAAGCCACCAGAGAGACAG